>JBBPBX010042943.1:0-16367 GCA_038048925.1 Garcialebias charrua | reverse complement strand
CCAACAATGACCTATGACAAATATCAAATAGTGTCTGAGTTTATCTGGAAAACCCCAACAGTGTTACTGCTGTTACACTTACAAGTGTGCATCTAAGATTGATCCTTTTTCTTGGTCTTTCTAGAATGTGAATATAATATTAGGAGAATTAACACATGCATTTAGTTTATGTTAACAGTAATAATTTAGTCAAATCTTTGTGTTATATTTATTCGGCTGTGGCAATAATTCACTCAGATCAGCATTTAATAAATCTTTCCATACAGTGGGTTATTGTTACTAAGTCTGAAATAGCAAGCCCACCATTTTATATTCATCGTGATTACTTAAAGAACAGTGCACACCAGGTTTTAACGACTTCTGCAGCTAGCTATCTGACCAACCTCGACACACTTGCAGTTAACATTTAGATTACGTAAACACACACGAAGTTGCCATTCCAGCCTCTTTAAGCAGCTCTCTGTGTACAGTCTACTAATAAAGCCATATTTCATCACATAATAAGAAGGCAATTTTCAGTCCACAACAAATAAAATGACTAGTAGACCAAGTGAAAGGAACCCTAGACGGCATCTGCCATGATTTACGACCACACCACATCCGTGTCACCTAAAACGTGACACCTGTTGAACTCAGCGTCACCGTTGCACACATCTATCTTCAGAGGCCTGACTATAACTTATATAGCACTCAGCTGTGTTGAGTGTCAGCTGGTTAAATTAGAGAGGTTGACCTCTCTCACAGTTACTGTTTGTCTTGGCTTTCCTGACTTCATCAGCCTCAGTCTGATCGGCTGCATGTCAAAAGTTATACAAGGGTTCGTTTGACAACAGGTCGTCATGAAGGTTCACTGTGCTGGCTCTGCTTTTGGTTAAATTGTCTTTTTTTTTTTTTTTTTGTAGGGCAAGGTTTTATATTGTAGCCAAGAAATTTATTTACACGTGAATTTGAATTTATTTTATGAAATATTTACAAATTGACAAATTTAGATTTATGAAATTTGCTTTTTGTCACTTTTTGGGTTTGTCCTCTCAAACCCAGCCAGTCGAAGCAGATGGTCGCTTGTCCTGAGCCTGGTTCTGCTAAAGGTTTTTCCTCATGAAGGAGTTTTTTCTTTCCACTGTTACCTTCGTACTTGCTCAAGATGAGAGTCTGTGATGAAGTTAAACTCAAAGCAGTCTGCTCCTCAGATAAATAATGTTATTAATGTATTTTTTATGTATTTGTATTAGGGGTTGAACGAGTACATCATTTTTAAAGTCGACATTAACATAATAAACTCGAGTAGAACTCGAGCAGTTGATGACATCATAGGATCTCAAGATGCAAAAAATAAATAAATAAAAACGCAAAAAAGGTAATTTATTATTTACAAAAAAAAGACCAACAAGACATTGGGAGCATATACAGTATTATGCTCCTACCATTTATCAAACCGCAAATAAGTCACAGGAAAACAAAAACTATTAGTCAAAGAAACGTGCGGCACGTAAAAAAGGAAACTAAAAACAGTGGGGCGGACGACCACCCCGCATCATCGCCCGCGGTGGTGTGCATTAGGTTTAATTGTAGAGATTAATATGTTTATAGGTTTTTTGTAGGTTTAAAGATAATATTTTTTGTTTTTTGTTTGTGAAACAAGGTCAGAGGAAGCTGGTTCTGGTTCGGTTGATTGGACCTGGCGTTGCATCATATTCTGTGACCTGCAACAGGTCATGCAACACTGCTCCTTCGGTCACAATATACAGTGGTCACACAATATGGTGTAACACCGGTTCTCATGCATACCATCCAGCCGCATGGAGGAATCCATTTTGTAGCTTCTACTAGCTAGCCCGCGCTCAGTGCTGATCATGTGATGCAATGACCTAACTGTGACGTAATGACGTCACTACGAATACTTGACGTGAAATTTAAAAACTCGATAGATGTCCTAGGAATCGATGCATAGATTACTCGAGTAGTCTGTTAAAGCCCTAATTGGAATATTTATGTTCAGTGCCCTGAGATGACTTCTGTTGTGACTTGGTGCTATATAAATAAACTAAATTGAATTGAATTGGTGACTCGCACTCCAGGCCTGAATCTCTAAACTTTGATGTGGTATGACCATCTCATCCTGGTCTTCCTTTGTTTGAGAATAATATCTACATAGCCAACTATGTTCATTAACATATGCTAAATGCACAGAGCTATGCTGATGTTTCATATTCCAGCAATCTTTACTGACCTTTATTTAGAGCTGGAGATAGGACGATATGAGATTGTGAAGATTTGTATTATATTAACCATCTACCAAATAGGGCTGAACAACTAATTGCATTTGCAATAATATTGCAATATGATAAAACCAGATTTACAAATTGCCAAGGTTACAATTTGACTGGTCACGTGATCTGGTTATGGGACTTGCGAGTGAGCAGAGCAGAGCAAAGCAGAGCAGGGAGCGAGAGAAGTCAACCCTGCGGTTTAGCTGGTTGCACAATGGAATCAGGCTTGATAGAAGCTGATGCATCTGAAAGTTTGGTACCAAAGAGGAGCAGCACGTCTGTTGTTTTGATTGTTTTGGCTAGAATAAAGAAGACGCTGCGCAACACAGAACCTGCCTTGCTGCTGTTGTGACCTCTCGAGGTAACACCACAAATCTTTATCAACACTTAAAAAAACACCACAAAGCCATTTACAATAGTTGCATGGCTAGAATACCAACGATCATTGCTTCAGCTTCAAGTAAGCAAAGTACCAGCCGACAGGGATCAATGACCGAACTGTTCCAAGGTATTACTCCGTATGAACACAATTCGAAACAGCATGTGGAAATAACTCGAGCAATAACAGAGTTCATAGCGAAAGACATGATGCCCATTAATATAGTGACCAGGGGGGCCTCATGTATCAACCATGCGTGCGCACAAAAACATTGCGCACGTCACTTTCCACGCAAAATCCCGTATGTATCAAAACTGAACTGAACGTGAATATATGCGCATCCAGGTACATATCCACGCAAGCTCCCGAGCAGGCGTACGCACGTTTCTGTGGTTCTTGTTCCTTTGGCGACACTTACAGGTGTTTCAGAGAAACTGAAGCCCCACAGTCTGTGGTTGACTTTAAGAGCGGCTTGAAGACCTTTCTTTTCAACCGAGCATACTTTACTCCTCATGATTCTACTTTTGATCTTAGCTGATACTGTTGTTGATTTTAATTGTTTTATTATTTGTCTTATTGACATTCAAATATGTTGCACCTTGTAGCACTTTGAGATTTCCATTAATGAAAAGTGCGTTATAAATTGAATTCATTATTATTATTATTATTATTATTATTATTATTATTATTATTAACTGTTCATGATGTGAAAATGATTAATATTCCCTCCAAACACACGATTAACAAGTATTACATCCACATGACGCAGTGAAATAAAGGACGCGCAAAGTTGTGCCAAAAATAAATTTAACAGGAACGGATTCATTCAGCCTTACTGGAGGTTATAATAAATAGTGTAACACGCAGAGCATTTATTTAGAAACAGATATAATTTTCTGATCTAGGATATGGCTTATCAGCCGTTTTCAGAAATAATCATTCTTCAGTTTGGCACTGCTGCGCTCTGGGGAGCCGTGCATCACGCGTGCATACAGAAGCAGCGGTCAAACTGTTCCACAGAGGTCGATCGGGACTGTGCAGTCCAGTCCACACAAAGCTGGATCATGTCCAATGGAATGTCATCCATATGATTCCAAAGGCTGAGTGGTCGCGCTTGGAGCGCGCCGCGCGCACCCTCACCGGTGTTGACACGACAGCTGGAGGTGATTCATTAACTGCGTTTATTGTAGATCTCTCCGAAATGACACGTGAAAGTACACCTTATATAACTTGTAGGAGAGCAAAAGCTTCACAGACAGACTGCGCACAGGGCTGCAGCGCGCAGCGTCTGGAGACGCCAACATCATGTCATGAAATGTCTCCACCAAGACGCACAGACTCGTTTCTTCACATCATCTACATAAACAAAGATCTATGTTCTAGCAAACATCCAAGTAAGTTCCTCTGTGTTTACAGTAATAATGGTAATAAACTCGTGCGCAAAGTTAATATTTCCACACAGAATGAATGAATGAGCCGGTTCGCGCACCACAGCAGGGTGCGCGCGCACACAATACCGACACACAATCACTCGTTCTTTGCGTGATGAACACATTTTATTACTATTCTTACTTAGGATGTTTGTCCTCACTCATATTATATTAAATTCATTATTTTCCCGAATCTAGAAATCATTTCTGATCGCGCAGGGATCAAACAAACATGTCCTTCACACATGCAGGAAGTAATTTGCATCTGTTTAACATATGTAAATGAAGGCGTGTCAGGGGAGGTGTCTCACGTGCGCTCAGTTCCACGTTAATTGTGATGTACAAAAGGAATGTGCGTGGATTCAGGTGTACGCACAGTTTGATAAATCTGGATCTTTTTGTGCGTGCACACATTTCTGGGTTTGACCGTACGTCACTTTTCAGTGAGGAATCCACGCAAGTCTTTGATACATGAGGCCCCAGGGGCCTCATGTATCAAAGACTTGCGTGGATTTCTTACTGAAAAGTGACGTACGGTCAAATCCAGAAAAGTGTCTACGCACAAAAGAATCCAGATTTATCAAGCTGTGCGTACACCGGTATCCACGCACATTCCTTTTGTACATCACAATGAACGTGGAACTGAGCGCACGTCAGACACCTCCCCTGACACGCCTACATTTACATATGTTAAACAGATGCAAATTACTTCCTGCATGTGTGAAGGACATGTTTGTTTGATCCCTGCGCGATCAGAAATCATTTCTAGATTCAGGAAAACAATGGATTTAATATAATATGAGTGAGGACAAACATCCCAAGTAAGAATAGTAATAAACTGTGTTCATCACGCAAAGAACGAGTGATTGTGTGCCGGTATTCGTGTGCGCGCACGCTGCTGTCAGGTGCGCCACCGGCTCATTCATTCATTCTGAGTGAAAATATTAACTTTGCGCACGAGTTAATTACCATAATTACTGTAAACACAGAGGAACTTACTTGGATGTTTGCTAGAACATAGATCTTCGTTTATTTAATAGATGATATGAAGAAACGAGTCTCTGCGTCTCAGTGGAGACTTTTCATGACATGACGTGATGTTGGAGTCTCCAAAGCGCGCGCTGCAGCCTTGTGCGCAATCTGTTTGTCTGTGAAGCTTTTACTCCCATACAAGTTATAAATGGTGTACTTTCACGTGTCATTTTGGAGACATCTACAATAAACACAGATAATGACACACCTCCACTGCCGTGTAACACCGGCGAGGGTGCACGCGCGCTCAAAGCGCGACCATAACTCAGCCTTTGGGATCATATGGATGAGACCATTCCATTGGACATGAATCGGCTTTGTGTGGACTGGACTGGCACAGCCCTGATCGACCTGCCAGCTCCCTCTAAGCTCCTGTGGAACCCCAGTTTCTGCACGTGCACGCGTGATGCGCGGCCCCTGTGTTGCGCCAGTGCGCAGCAGTGCCAAACTGAAAAATGATTATTTCTGAAAACGGCTGATAAGCCATATCCTAGATCAGAGAATTATATCTGTTTATAAATAAATGCTCTGCGTGTTACACTATCTATATCCTCCAGTAAGGCTGAATGTATCCGTTCCTGTTACATTTATTTTTTGCACAACTTTGCGCGTCCATGTGGATGTACTTGTTAATCGTGTGTTTGGTGGGAATATTAATCATTTTCACATCATGAACAGTTAATAGTAATAATAATAATAATAATAATAATAATAATAATAATAATAATAATAATAATAATAATAATAATAATAATAATAATAATAATGAATTCAATTTATAACGCACCTTTCATTAATGAAAATCTCAAAGTGCTACAAAGTGCAACAGAATTTAATGTCGATAAAACAAATAATAAAACAGTTAAAATCAACAACAGTATCAACTAAGATCAAAAGTAGAATCATGAGGAGTATAGTATGCTCGGTTGAAAAGAAAGGTCTTCAAGCCGCTCTTAAAGTCAACCACAGACTGTGGGGCTTCAGTTTTTCAGAAGCACCTGTAAGTGTCGCCAAAGGAACAAGAACCACAGAAACGTGCGTACGCAAGCAGGGGAGCTGGCGTGGAAATGTACGTGGATGCGCAGATATTCACGTTCATTTCAGTTTTGATACATACGGGGTTTTGCGTGGAAAGTGACGTGCGCAATGTTTTTGTGCGCACGCACGGTTGATACATGAGGCCCCAGGCCTGGGTTTACAGCTTTAGTAAACACTGTAGATAAGCGGTACAGAATGTCCTCGCACACATTTTAGCCAAGTTGCTGTCCTACAGCTATACAAAAAAAATGCAGAAACAGAATTGCAGCAGAGCTGAAAACAGTGGAGTTTTTTTAAACTGAAACAGATTAATTGCTTGTGTTTGTTGAAAAATACATGAGAAAAAGACATTGAAAAAATAATTGCATATTAAATCGCAATAATGCAGTAAAAAATAGCAATTAAGAATATTTTACAAAATTGTTCAGCCCTCCTACCAAAGCAGTGAGATCACAGAATTGTGTACAGCCATGGTTCTCAAATTGTGGTCAAGTACCAATGGTGGTACTCGGGTTCCCTTTAGTGGTACTCAGAATAATTTTTGGTATCAACTATTTGCAGGTTAAATATGCTAACTAACCATCTAAGGAAGAACTGTAATGTAAAGCTAAGTGATGTGTACTGGTAGTAACTACCGTAGTTATAAAATGTCCATGAAGTCTTTTTGGGATCTGATGTAAAACGATGAGAAAATTAGATTCAAGTTATCTTAAAGCTGCATTCAGTTGTTGTGGGTCAAAGACAGAGACAAGAACACAGTGTATGTGGTGCTGTTCTTAGAAATATATGAAACCATTACAAATTTACAACATTTACCAAAGGTTAGCAGTTTAGCCAGTTGACTTGTTTACATCAGATAATTATTTTAAATATCTGTCACAATAGGTGGTACTTGGTGAGCTTACCGTAGTATTTTTGGAAGAGACTCTTAAAAATTTGACGACATTCTATCTATTGTTGTTGTTCGTTAGAAACCCAGAAATTACCCAATTGTAAACAGTAGTGCTAGGATTTTTCATTCAAACTGAAGCAAATCGAAATATGTTACATTCTCAATAGGTCTGATCTTACAGAGCCACAAAAATTGTCAAAAATGTTAAGTATAGCTGTGCCGGCGCTTTGGTGTAGTGGTTAAGCGCACGGCACATGCTTGAGGCCGAGCCTCTCTGCAGGCGTCGCGGGTTCACGACCCAGACCCGACGAGCTTCTATCTGCAGTGTCTCTCCCTTCTCTCTGCCCCGTTTCACCCTCTCCCTCTGCAATAAAGGCCACTAGAGCCCAAAAATGTAAAAAATATTTTAAAAAATAAAAATGTTAAGTATAGCTGAACATAATGTATACAAGTAGTATGTCAATGTCCCCAGTCGCTGAAGGATTTCAATAGTGAATGTTCAATATGAGTGGTTTTCTGGACTGGAATTAAACAGGAAATGCAAGTAAACAATGTTTTGGTACAAGATATTCAAGTGGGTAGACATTAACACTGTGTAGTTATTTTTCTTTAATGGCTTGTCCAAGACAGCACAGAGTGATGGAGCCTGGTGAGTAAAGGAAGCATTTTTATTCACCACCAGCGGCCAATAGTGCCCTTGGCCACCATAGATTAATCTTTGGTCATCCCACCAACCACCCTCATTATTTGAGGAAATTCATGATGTAACCAACCTTAAAACCATCACTGTTCGGGCTAACCAGAAGCCATGGCTGACAGCTGAGGTTCACAGACTCATGAAAGCCAGGAATGCTGCCTTCAAAGCGGGAGATCAGGTGGGCCTGAGGGCAGCCAGAAACAACCTGGACCGGGGCATCAGAAAGGCAAAGAGGCAGTATTCTGGGAAAATAGCTCACCGTTTCAAGGACAGCAGGGATACACGCAGTCTGTGGCAGGGAATACAGACCATCACAAACTACAAACCACCCCCCCAGACCTGTGACAGCTCAGCCTCTGCGCTGAATGAACTGAATGAGTTCTTTGCTCGGTTCGAGGCAAGTAACAGCACACCAGCACATAAACTCCCCCCCTCTCCTGATGGCCAGGTGCTGACGCTGTCCTCAGACAGCGTAAGGCGATCATTCATCAAGATTAACGCCCGGAAGGCCTCTGGTCCTGACAACATACCTGGTCGTGTGCTGAAGGACTGTGCAGGGGAACTCGCAGCGGTCTTCACGGACATCTTTAACATCTCACTGAGCCAGGCCATCGTCCCCACCTGTTTCAAAGCCACCACCATCATCCCTGTCCCAAAGAAGGCAACGCCCGCATGCCTCAATGACTATCGCCCAGTAGCACTCACCCCCATCCTGATGAAGTGCTTTGAACGGCTAGTCATGAAAAGCATCACATCTGTCCTCCCTGACTCCCTGGATCCCTTCCAATTTGCATACCGACCTAATCGCTCAACCGACGATGCCATCTCCTCTGCCCTTCACACAGCTCTCACACATCTGGACACGAAGGACTCCTATGTTAGAATGTTGTTCATCGACTTCAGCTCGGCATTCAACACCATCATCCCCCAACAGCTCATCCTTAAACTGGACAGTCTGGGGCTGAATACCTCAATGTGTAACTGGCTGCTAGACTTCCTGACTGGGAGACCACAGACAGTACGAGTCGGGAGTAACACATCTAGCACCATCACATTGAACACAGGGGCCCCACAAGGATGTGTACTGAGCCCCCTTCTATTCACCCTGCTAACACACGACTGCACACCATCATACAGCTCCAACCACTTCATCAAGTTTGCGGACGACACAACAGTGGTGGGTCTCATCAGCAACAACGATGAGACGGACTACAGGAACGAGGTGAGCCGCCTGGCCTTGTGGTGCGGACACAACAATCTCACTCTCAACGTGGAGAAGACAAAGGAGATTGTTGTGGACTTCAGGAAGAAGGATGCCCAACATGCCCCTCTGACCATCAACAGCACCGCAGTGGAGAGAGTAGACAGCACCAAGTTCCTGGGAGTGCACGTCTCAAAGGACCTGTCCTGGAGCAGGAACACTGCAGCACTGGCAAAGAAGGCTCACCAGCGTCTCTACTTTCTCCGCAAGCTGAAAAGGGCTGGAGCTTCAACCCCCATCATGAGCACCTTCTACAGAGGTGCCATAGAAAGTGTCCTGACCAGCTGCATCACTGTGTGGTTTGGTGCATGTACTGCATCCTGCCGCAAGAGCCTCCAGCGCATTGTGAGAGCAGCTGAGAAGATAGTCGGCACCTCCTTCCCCTCACTGCAGGACTTACACAGCAAACGCCTCACTCGGAAAGCCCACCGCATGGCAGGTGATCCCACACACCCACTACACAGCTGCTTCAGACTGCTGCCATCAGGGAGGAGACTGAGGAGTCTCCAGGCTCGAACCAGCAGACTGAGAGACAGCTCTGTTCATCAGGCAGTCAGGATGCTAAACACTCTGCCTGCTCTGCCCCCCCTCCCATTTGAACTGCCTTAACACTAAAACTTTCTCACACATTACCACACAACACAAAGATTTTAACACTGGACTCTGTGTCATCAAACGGTTTATTCACTAAGCTCTCGGTCATGTGCTCATACAGTTTGCACTACTTCTCATACTTGCACTAATGTTTGTATTACATCACTGCCTATAATCATAATACTGTTTACATTCTCTGTTTACATTTATTAATACTGTTTACTTTTATTACTACTGCTTACATGTAACTACTACTGTTTACATTTACACTACTCTAATATCTACACCACTGCTGATACATATACAATGTGCTCTGAACGGTCTTATTTAGGGATGCCCAATGTGCCTTACTGCATATGCCACTTTTTGCCTCTATAACAACATCAACTACTACCTCATACATATACTGTGTACATTAACTCATACGCTGCTTTGCCACTTTGCAAATGTCAATGCTAGAAACCTTTAGTTTATTTTAGTTATACTTTTTATACTCTTTTTTTATACTAGTATGCAAAAACTCAGGACAGTATTATGTTCATTAAATGTTTAATGTTTTAGTTTTAGAGTTGGTGTAAATTTTCATACTCTTATTCCACTATGCAAAAAACTCAGGACAGTGTTAGTTTTACTATTTTATGCTTATGTCAATTATTATATGTTTTAGTGTTTCAATGTTTAGATGTTTACTGTTGCACCGAGGGACTGAGAGAAACGCAATTTCGGTCCTGTGTATGTCCTGTACAGTACATATTGCAGATCTGACAATAAAGTTGACTTTGACTTTGACTTGACTTTTGAAATTATACTTTAAACAATATAAAATCTAGAAAGCATAGTTTCCTCAAATGGTTGGAGTGGCCAGTTATTCCTTACACCTAGATGCAGCCACACACCAAAATGGAAGTCTGTACCTCACTTATGTGTCAAGTTATCGTGCTAACACAGACGGATGGAGGGTATTTCCAATTCCCCGACTTCACTATGCGACGGGGGGACACAAACCAGTCATTCTGGCACCGTTCATGGTGCATCGATCCCGTTTCATCAGTGATAATCATCTCTTTTTTGGTCTGTGGGGATAAATGAAACCTCAGAGTCATATCCAGCAGCAAAGTTTAAGGTAATGAGAACAGGCGCCATATTAAATGTAGGAGATTGTTTCTGAGTGCTAAACAAATCGAGCATTGTTCCGCAAGGACTCAACCACATTAAAGTTGCAATAAAAACCTTATCAGAACCTTTCAGTGGAATCTGTAAGTGCATGTGTCTTGTGTGTAAAGCAGTGCATTTAAAGTGCCTTGCACTACAGTTGCTTTCAACTGGAACAAGAGGGAAAGCTTTGCGACAACGTCTTTGTGTATGCGTGTTAAAAGGTGACCATGAGAATATGAAGACTTGTGTTGGAGGTGGTAATGCAGCTGAACAGCTGGCCTGGATCCACACACAGAGGCACACTCGCAACCAGTGTCAAATAACTCCCTATATGTCCAACCAGATGGATTCCCTTCATAGCCTTTTGAGCTCCTTAAAAGTCCAATAAAACACTGTTATTTAAAACTCTAGACTTGACAAGAAGCAGTAAGACCGGGGACGACTGAAACACGATAACTGGCTTCACTTTGGTCTCTACGGGACAAAGAGCTTAGTGTGTTAGAAGACATTTTATTGAAGTTTACACGATTATAGCTGCAGTAAGAATCAGTGTTCAAAACATGTTCAAAATTAACATTTGTAGTTTTGCCAGCATTCTAGTTCTTAATAGTTCAAAGTTGTTTTTAATTTTTGTTTCTACAAAAACAAATTTATTTCCAATTGGGACTAAAAAGGTTTCAGTTGACATCGTATTTTAAAATTTTGGGGTCGTTAATAATGTCTGTTCACGAGGGTTGGTGCTAGATTGGGTCAGCTGTCTGGTGTTTCATGTGGGTCATGGAAGAGTGGACCCCTGCAGAGTTACTGAGAGGCTCATGGAAGTTTGGTTGTTCAGTCCACGTGTTCTGTGGACTTGCAGAAGATTTACATCTGTGTTCCCCCAGGCAGACCTAAGAGGGGCTGGGGTCACTTTTAATGGTTATCTGGTTCCTACAAAACCAAAGCAAGGAGCTGTGTCCACATTCTCGGCACAATGTCGAGCTTGTCCCTGATGCTGGCTGGACTCTGTCGCAAATCCTGGTTGTGGCGTCCCTAACAGATCTCAAGGTGTGGTTGTGGAAAAAAGGGAGTGTGGTTTAGGAACCTCAGGGTCTCAGTTCTGCTTTTTGCTGATACTGTGTGTTGCTGTTGTTGTCTTAAATTACCTTCTGTGTGCACTGGTGAAGTTCCCAGCTGAATGTTAGGCCTTGTACACACGTAGCCTGGTGTTTGAAAAGACAAATATCTGCGGATAGAGAAAATGATCGTCTACATGAACCCGGTGATTTTCACCACAGAGCGTTGTAAAGAATATGCCCAACCCATAGGAGGCAGTGTAATGCAAAGGTGAAACGTATATCAGCCAATCACAACCCTTCAAAGCAACCACAACTTCCTGTTGGTATTGAATCATGGTGCCTGGAGGTTCGTTTGTGTGGACAGACCGCGAGGTTGAACTACTATTAAATACCGTGTTGGAGTACAAAGTTAATAAAATGCAAGAAAATGTTGACTGGAAATCATGTCAGAGCAAGTACGAATGGGCAAACAAAAACAAATTGCCGTACATGTGACGTCAGCGCCGCGCCGCACCATCTGTCGCAGACATGATGCGCAAATCTCCGGGTCCGAAAGTCCATGTGCAAACCCGAAAGAGGGGAATTCTCAAATCTCCACTTTGGTTGGAGTTTTTGTTATTATTCGTTTATAGTTACATCAACCGGAGTTCATGCACTCTGTCTGTCGTACTGCCACTTCTCATAATGCATATAAACTACATTACCTACAGTACATTGGTTGAAAACAGGAAGTCATGACTCACTCTGCACTGCTTCCGATTAGGGGAGCAGGTGCCACAGTTCATGATGAACAACGACTGGTTAAAAGTTAAGCAAAAAGGAGTCAATCAGAGGCACAGCTACGTGTGTGCTAGAAATCTGATGAGCAGTGCTGAGGATAGTTAACATATAAAGGTCATGCACAGAGGGGTGGCTCATTCATCATAATAATAATAATAATAATACTAACAACAACAACAACAACAACAACAACAACAACAACAACAACAACAACAACAACAACAACAACAACAACAACAACAACAATGTGTTATGTGTTGTCATCATTGTTCCCATACAATGGCGAAATTGGCTCTCTGCATTTAACCCATCCACCCCCAGGTGGAGCAGTGGGCAGCTACTGAAGGTGCCTGGGGAGCAAAGGGGATAGGGTGTCCTGCTGAGAGACACCACGAGACGTGCAATGCTTGGGGATCAAACCTGGGACTTTCGGGTCCCAAGTCGGCTGCCCTGCCTCTACCACATCTTGGCTCCTATAAACGGTAAATTCAGTGGTATTGGGTATCCACCTTTTTATTATTTTTTTGTGGGATGGGGGGTAACAATTCCATCACTTTGACTGATGGTTACTGAAAAATCCTGATGTTTTCCAAGAAAACCTCTTCAAATAACACTATTAAGCACCTAAATGTAATGGCCTGTAACATTTTATTGCCACAGCTGATCAATTATCATCAGCACTATGGAAATGTTTAAAAAATATTGATTGAAGTTTAACAGCTTGAACTAAATTTGCCACCTTGTCATATGGTTCTCATTTTTAGTCAGTTTTAGCTCTCATGCACAAGTGGAAATAACGGTAAACCAAGTAAATCAAAGTTACATTGTTTTAGTCTCGGTACACCTCATAAATCACAGATTAAAATAAAAATGACAAGCTGCAATGTTTCCCTCATTTTTAAGCCTGAAGGTAGGAAATCACGAAGGAGCTAGGTGTGCTAGAGAACCTGCAGGGGAACTGACCTAAAATCTTACCCTCTAGCTAAAAATTACATCATGCCGCTGGGATATCATAAAATGAAGCTTTGAGTAAATGCTGCTCAGACTCACTTCAATTAATGCACATCTGGACATTAACACATCTATAACTCCAACAATTTAACAAAAAATATCTAAGACATTTATTATGAATTTATATGTGATAAAAGATAATGCGAAGGCCACAGACAACAACAGGTACCCTTCTGTGTTGCACTCATCTTCTTATTTAAAATCAAATTAATATAATATAGAGCTCATTTAGATTAAACAAAATCTATGTTTATTCCTCAGCAAGCTTCCTTTGTTTGTTTATTGAGGTATTCTTGTTTAAGTAACCGATTTTCACCTCAAATCATCAAAAAGATTAGGTTTTGACATAACATGGGGGACATTTCCACTGTTTTAAGAAACATTTATTAAATACACCACTACTCTCAACTGGATGGTGTAGTGAGGTCACTGGATTACTCTTCTGCCAGGGGCATCGTGAAGCTCTGAGACCTAAAAAAAAAAAAAAAAAAACCTGACTAACCAATAGAAGTATACTGTAGGTACATTACAGCACATTTCTGGTACAGTCTCAGGTTTTGGGCTTTTGTATCTCTCTACTGGAGGCACTGGTGTGAGGTGTGCTCTCCTGACACGTAGGTACTTTGGTTTCTCATCTAATGACACCTTGACTTTTAAATACTGCTTGGTGAATCGATCCAAATATTTATATTATTTATAATGCTGTAAGGGATATCAAATGATATCAGTGCAATAGTATCGATACCTTAGCCTCAATTTTTAAGTGAGGGCTGCTGTGGTTTTGCTGGCTTTCCATGGATGACCACATACGAGTCAATGCTTCCAAGTGATGCTCTTGTTTCTGTATGCAGCAGAGTGGACACTCTGCTCGGCCTGCCCCTCTTTTGTGTTTTGATGCTATATCGTCTTATGAGTCAAGGTCTGGCTTACTCACGTCCAGATGCATCATGATCCAGCAGATAGATCCTACTCTGCTCCTGCTTCCTGGAATATCTTACAAAAAGATCTGAAGCTCTTGGCCCTGACCTCTCTAAATGATTTTCAGAATCTGTTGGAATCCTGGCAAAAACCAATGCAGATATGTTCTTGTTTTTGATTTTGTACATCTACCTTATAATGTTTGCTAGTTTTTGCTACATTTTCTTTTTCTTTTGTCTATTGTTTAATGTACTTGTACCATTGCTGTTCATCATTC
The DNA here is from genome assembly GCA_038048925.1 of Garcialebias charrua. Classification (NCBI taxonomy): domain Eukaryota; kingdom Metazoa; phylum Chordata; class Actinopteri; order Cyprinodontiformes; family Rivulidae; genus Garcialebias; species Garcialebias charrua. The sequence continues at coordinate 1,575 of JBBPBX010042943.1, read as the reverse complement.
TTTAGTTTTAGCAGGTCGCTTTCGTAAATGAGCCCTCGAAGCTCAATAAGATTTACCTGACTAAATAAAGGTTGAATGAATGAATGGAGGAGAGCCGTGTTGTTGTAAAACAATACAACAGTATAAACTTTCTTGACAGTCTGTGCTAAATTTTATCGGATTATTAATCTAATGCAAAAACACACTTGAAGGTTGTGAAATTTAATTCAGATTTAGCAATATGATGCATCCACTTTATTAATATTGTATTGTGTATCAATATCGGTGGTACTGGCCCGTATTTACTTGGTATGACAAATGCAAGTTGTCCCACTGTCTAAATCAGGCTAGTCTGGGCCTCTGCATGTCTCTGGTTCTGGTGTCCTGCTCTGAGGGGTTACAGATGTTTGAAGGCAAGGTGTTCTTGGAGGTTTGGTGTGAGGCACAGTGTTTTGGGTAGTCCAAACTCAGCTGTCAGAACTCGAGCTCTAGTGTGGTGCAATGATGTTACTCTTTGCCTGAGAATAAGATTTAATTAAATAACTCTGTGCGCCATAGTTTTGCTAAATGCACGCAGCTGTATGCAATATGAAGCATATTCCTGTCCATTATCATGGAATAAACAGTGACTACTGCACAAGCTCTATAGTTAGACCTATTCTGTGCATGAGAGCAGTGACTCTTGATTTGAATGTAAGACTGGACATGTTCACCTCAGTTGGGAAAGTATTTTGTGTGTACCGGTATGTCTGCACAAATGTGTTTGTTTCACTTGTCTATCTGATTATTTTAGGAATTAAGATGCACCCGTTCCATTTGTTAAGCACAAATTCACAAAATGCTGAATGTGTATGATTAATAATTCAACACCAGTTCAGCAGAGTAGAGTTGTGAATGATGGAACAACGGGGCTGAGTTGGCGTAGGGCAGGGGTCTGCAACCTGGTGCTCAGGAGCCAAAAGTGGCTCTTTGGTCCCTCTGCAGCGGCTCTTTCAAGCTTTGACCAAAACATAAAACTGAATTTTATTGGTTGTTATACTCGAATAAAAAAGGATCATACTCGAATAAAAAAGGATCATTTTAACAGTCTTCCTGTCTTTTTTTGCAAATATGTGAATAGTAGAATAATACAAAGAGTAAACCATACTCACTTTCTGCTTTATCTCTTCAAAGTAGGATTTTTCCACAATAAAGATTAAAATTATAGGCCTGCATAGTTCATTGCTTAAAAAATTTACAAAATTGTTCAAATCTCATAAAGTTTGCAGACCCCTGGTGTAGGGGTAGGGCAGCCAACCTAGGAACAGAAAGTTGCAGGTTCAACTCCCCTTCATGCCCACATGTCGCAGTGTCCTTGAGCAAGACACCTAATCCCTAAATGCTCTGCAGGCGCTTACAGCTGCCCATTGCTCCACCTGGGTGTATCTCACGTGTGATGGGTTAAATGCAAAGAAACAAATTTCATCATTGTATAGAAACATACAATAATGAAAACACATAGCACTTAGACATGTGATTGAATACATGGGTTTCTTGCTTAAAATAGAAAAATCTTTTAGAATATTTTTTTCTGGGATGTGAATAAGATTGTTTTCA
>JBBPBX010042942.1:0-28161 GCA_038048925.1 Garcialebias charrua | reverse complement strand
GATGAAACGGCTTTTACCTTCGTGAAGATGATCCTGTCTCAACTCCGGTAAATTAGTCAAGCCAGACGTGCATGCTGCTGCGTTTTACAGGCGACCACTTTCATCTTGCCACGGTCTCGAGACCGTCTGCGTCGGCCTCCCAGAGTAATGCCCAGCTCTGGTTTTGTTCAAGATAACTTCCAGAAAGAGTGTCACCGCTTGGAGCTGTGACACTCGAAGGGGTTCACAGCTGACGTGCTGTTTGAACCTTTGCTGAAGACGTGGGTCGAGTTGGCACAATGACCGGGCGTCTCCAGCTTTCTCCAGGGAAGAGAAGCCAGTTGCGAGTTAGTTCTCTTCCAAAAACTAACTTCCAAATAGGAAGTGCCCATTATATGGGAGGCGGGATCTGACCCACCTCCTAAATGACTACTGGCTGAACTAACAAAATAAAAGATGGAAGTTTAATTCCATAGGCAGAAAGACTCTTGACGGACACCAGGAAAACTGTTTACATAAATCGGCCAGATGGCCTGCCTGTGAACACAGCTAATGTTATGTCTAACTTTCACAGACAAAACAGAGAAGGAAGCTGAACAGCTAACAGTTTACCCTGAACTGTGTCTTAGAATCAGAGCCTGCTTGCTTTTGCAGAAATAAAACCAGCAGAAGGCCAAAGCTCATGAAAGTAGCAGATCATCATTAAAATGACAAAATATACTGTAGATCAATTCTGAATTAACACACATTAAAGAGAAAGTTCAATCTGATTAATTAGTGTCCATTAATTCATAATAATTGTAACAAAATATAGTGTCCACTTGTCTCCTTGAGCTCCAAGCAAGTGTAACACTGAGAGTTTCAGAGAGGTGTGAACCCTAAAATATCAAAGACGAGGTGTATCACTACAGTCCCCCTTTTTGGAAGTCATCGCCTGTCCTTGGAGATGAGTTCCAACACGAAAGGATACCACCGAATGTCTCTGACCTTTATGTAATCCAGCAAGTGGAAAAAAAAAAAAAAAAGTTCAAAATTGTATTCCCATAATGTTTTTGGAAATTCCAACTGTTCGTAGGTAATCCCTTTGCGGTAAGCTTTAATCCTTCGGAAAACATAGTCTGTTAACCCATGGAGAACTGAGTCTGTGATCCCTTGGAAAACAAAGTCTTATAATCCACAACGGTAAATCCACAACGATGGGGGTTATTGATTTCATCAGCAAGAATGGTTTTTAATCAGCATGTAGAGGGGATCCCTCGATTGAAGCAGAGGAGGCGGGCCTTGGATGAAGGTTGAAGACCAACGTTGGATCAGCAGGTCCCCACATCGAAGGTTGCAGGCTGGATGGCTTCCAGTCGGTGCCACCCTGGTTCAATGTGTCATGCAATTATGTGGTTTTAGGTGGGCTTATGATTGGGATTCTACATTAAGCCTTACCTATATGCACCTGGTATGTAAGCTATCATGGATTAGATCAGCTACAATTACCAATTAAGGGGTGGATCAATGCTGTAAAAATCAGATATAGGGATCTATACCTATAGAAATGTGGAGGGCTTCTGTAACGAAGGCCTCTTCTTTCAAACTATTCCTCCATTCATTATTTAGTTTTGTTTAAACTAAAAAAAAATGAAATCTAGTTTGGTCTAAATGTCTGTTGTCTTTTAGACGAACGACGCAAGATTTGGTAATCCCTATAAATTTTGAAGTCTATGGCGAGACTCATCAAAATGAATAGATCTAGAATAGAAACGATCGAATCGGTTCTACCTAAATGATTGGGAGATCAGTGTAGATTATAGTACCTTAAGTAGTATTAATCTACTATGACTCTTCAAAGATTGAGATCTTTAACAAAATGAACAGCATGTTGGCATAGTTAAAATCCATTTAAGTCTTCAACTTATCAACAATCAAAACCTCTTTGGCTGGGAGTGTTCAGAAAACAATAACAACTTCAATAACAACAAAAGTAGCAATTAAGCAACTAAAAACAACGTTTCACTACGTCAAACTCACTCTGGTCGTCAGATTCCAATGTGTCACACACGGGAAATACAGTCTAAACTGATTAGTTTATTTACTAACCTGTGTTTGGACGACCTTGTTTTCCCATGAAGTCTTTGAGTTTGCGAGCTCTTTGTCGTTTGTGGGGTTATTGAAATCTTTGTCCTTGACATGGGCATGGCCTAACATCACCCCCCTGTGGTCATGAGGGACCACGCGCACGGGTGTGGACGTCCGTCCATGGGCACGAGTTAGGATGCCATTGTTTAGTTTAAGCTGTTCGCGCAGTTTATTGGGAACCTTGTACAGGAACCTTATTGGTTTCGGCCAACGTATCTCTGTACGTTTACCTCTTTCTGCGTAATGCAGGTGTGTCACAACTGTCGGCGCCGTCGCAGGCGTGTCTCTGTCGTTGTGATGTATGTCTTCCCACTTCATGAATGAAGAGGTGCTCTTTGAGTCTGTAAGAACTATGTCATCTCTGAGTAGTTCTAGATTCAAATGCTCTTGAACCAAGGTTTCATTGAAAGCTTGGCTGATAACTGAATTACCTGTCCCAGAGGACAGTACAGCGTTCTCGGTGTGTGATCCTTGGATCTCTACACCGTCCTCTACCTGTGGTAGGAAGTGTGGGTTTGCCCCCCTTTTGTTTGAGGAGGGGTCCTCAAAATCAGTAACAATGAAGTCCAAGTGACTGTCAGCGTGTTGTAGACTGTCACTTTGTGGGCTCAGATGTCCTTGAACCAAGACTTCACTGAAAGCTTGGCTGTTTGCCGAATTACCTGTCCCACAGGACAGTACAGCGTCATCGGTGTGGGACTCTTGGATCTCCACACCTTCTTCTACCTGTGGTAGGAAGTGTGAGTCTGCCCCCCTTTTGTTTAAGGAGGGGTCCTCAAAATCAGTAACAATGAAGTCCAAGTGACTGTCAGAGTGTTGTAGACTGCCATCATGATGCTGACAGCGACGATGATTAGAATTTCTGCCATGGTACCCTCTTCGCAATTAACATTGAAGCGGACACATTTCATTATGAACGGTATCAGATTCAAAGTGAACCGTCTTTTAAACTCCACATCATCCTCTATTCCAGGTACAGCTTTATTCCCTGTGTAAACAGAGAGGAGCCTGTCATAAAACACCAGGGGATGTTCACCTGGTTCCTGAAGGACGTTCTTTGCAGCTAAGTGCCTATCAAAGGATGCACCTGTTAGAACGTCCATCTTTGTACTGATTTTCTGTGAAAAATCAAGGACAGTCGGTCTTATATCACAGTGGACAGTCTCACCATGTGATGCCAAGATGTGAAATTAAATAAAAAATCAGCGATTCCTATGAATTTGTCGACCTGTGACAAGGTCAAACAAAACTCGCCGTTGTTTGTGTGATTTTGTGAAAATCAAGACAAAAGAAGCCTCATGTGTGTTATCTTAACCTTGCAGATTAAAACAAAACAGGGACAGAGAGCTAGTTGTGCACAGAATTGATGACAAAGGTGTCAAATTTTATCAACAACAGACATGTCTGTATTAAATCTGTGTAACTGTTCTGCCATCAACATTTGATTATATGTGAAAATCAAATGAAAAGTGTGCTGTGAGGACAATATTTCAAAATGTTACCCGTTTAAAACAGGAACATTCAACATGTACACATTACAGGAAGACTGCGTCTTCTCCAGTAACCAGCAGGGGGCACAGCGCTGGAAATGAGTTTATCACAGCGACTGTAACTTCTCTATCTGACCGCTATAGAGGCGCTGTTATCACCAGCGAGCGAAGCTGCAGTTTTTTAGCCCACAGACATCTAACACGGATGAAAAGCATCAAGCAGACAGACCCAAAGCGTTACGTGATACAGCTTCAGAGCCCCAGGCTCACAAAAACGAAATCATGTGAGCAAAATCGGTTGAACTGTGAAACCTTTTAAACTGCGTTCAAAAGAAATAAGGTCGGTCCTCATAAAACCGGCAAAATCGGTGTCACGTGACCTGGTCACATGGCGATCGGCAGTTTTCAGAGCAACCGGCTCAATCCACCCATTAAAATCTCAAAAACACCGCGTTTAAACAGTCTTTTTAATGACAGTAATGGACAAACAAGCACGGAAACTCGTCTGGGACAAGCTGTGAAGTGAAAATTGACGAGGAGCGGGCCTCACCCACTGCGCAAGCGCCAACACTTACAGCGTAATCGACCAATCACAGCGAAGACAGAACTGTAGTTCTAAAACCCAAGTGTTCATGGGAAATTGTGTCTTCCAAACCTAACGCCACCCACTAGTGACGTGCCGTTCGAGCGGTGCGTTCACGGACCTGCGGTCTTTTGAACTCTAGCGAGGAACGGACTTTTCAACGTTCTAAAACAGTCATAAATATCGCAAAACACCGCGGTTAAGCCAGTCTTCGACGATATCACGTGCATAGAACCCAAACAACACAGATAAACCGTCACAAATGTGTACAAAAATGAATCTGACAATCAGAGTCTACAGAAACCAACGTTCTTGAACGCGACACACAATGGACCAATCACAGCGTTTTAAGCAGCCATCTTGTCTCTCGGTACCGATTAGCTTAGCCCGATCCAAAGTACTGGACTCTCTTCCACAAAATAAACGTATTTTTACACCGCAGAAAATACTGTCAATGAGCTAAAACACATCCAAACTAACTCTCACGCCCCCAGGGGAGGCAGCACGCTAACTGTGTACAACGACGGACTTTACGTCAAACGGAACCGGATCTCGGTCCTTGCGGAGTGGGTTTTCCCGAACCTCGGCAACACACGTTGTAACAGAAAAAGGCACTTAATGGAGCAGCATATGTGTGAAACAGACCTTCAACAATAAATCGCAGATGTAATAGAATGAAACAGGATCGTGACTCGGCGGTCACAACAATGAAAGATGCATGCAGCCTCGTGACACGTAATGAAACGTCTCACAAGCACAGACAAAACATTTATCACGCACCCGCTCCAAGCATACGCTCAAATGTGAATGAAAAAATAATTCTAACGGGAAAATAATCCAGACAATGCCACGATTAGCAACTCCCGGACACCCCCCAGCCAAAACTATTCTTATAAGCCCAAAACCAGGATGCAAAACTAAGCCACGACACCGTAACAAAAATAAGCTACACAAAACAACTTAATAATCGTTCTAGGAACTCGGACGAGGCCACCAATTGTAATAGAATAAATGATGCTGTAAGGTATTTAAACACTTACTGAGCCATCATTATTGTAGATGCGCAGTTTAGCAGACTCTAATCTTGCACAAACTGCCACCAAAGCGCGAGTTCTTCCTTTTTCCGATACTAAGTTGTTTTTACTGTGATTAGACAAGAAATGTAATTTCACGCTTAGACTCAACTTATATTGGTCTACCAAAAAATAGACCTTTTATTGAAACTATCACAAGAATTACATTAAACATTTGTATCGATATTAGCTCTGATTTAATAACTACGTTGACAAGAATTCAAATTAAAACAAACAGACAGTTGGACCTTTCTGTTGGCACATTACTTAAAGTTTACCATGATGAAAACAAACATATTAAATAGCTTATGAGAAGAAGAAATAGGAGGAGGAAGATGAAAGCTAAGTTAACTGAAATTAATTATTTGAAACAACCAGAGTGGCACCTTTCCCATACGGATCAGGCTGAGCCTCCGACACGTGCAGCATACAGACAACGCCTCTTTACCTGGTGACGAGACGTCTTGCGAGGTGAGGACTGAGAAGTTTGTGGACACTAACGGACTGTGTGGTCCAGTGAGCGTCCAGAGGACTTCGTGCGTGTATGACTGGATCAGACGAGCGGGAGCACGCATTCACCGGCAGGAACAGGCCCCAATCGCACTGGTTGGACTTTCAAAGTAAAACTTCAGAAAACAAATTCTTTCAGAAAATGAGTGTTGAGGCACAGCAAGGCTTTGCCGCGACTCTCAGCTGAGACGTGGGTCGAGTTGGCATATGACCGGAACGTACATCAGCTTGGAGAAAAACGTCCGTGCGTCTTCCCTTCTCCCCGAGAACTCAAAAACACCGTGAGTGCTGAGAACTGAGTCCCAGCACGGAGACAAAACAAAACCTGCAGGTGTGAAAACAGAGCACTCTCTGTTTAAGCACAGATGAATTGTTTTTAGAACGGACGGGAGACCGAAGATTAAGTTATGTCTAGAACTTCTCTTTCGTTCCAAAAACAGTTCAAACAAATAGACGGAGAATTGTTCCTTCAACTTTCGACACTTATTCTGCCTAGAGCAGACAGTTCAAAGCATGATCATTCTGAGATGTTCTCTTAACTTTGTCATATTTAAAATATACCAGTTTAGTAAAATCATCATTGAAATGACAAAAATACTGTTTGATCAATTCTGAATTAACACACATTAAAGAGAAAGTTCAATCTGATTAATTAGTGTCCATTAATTCATAATAATTGTTAACCAAAATATAAGTGTCAATTTGTCTCCTTGAGGGCTTCAAGAAGGTGTAACACTTAGAGTTCCAAAGAGATGCAGAGAGGTGTACTTGAAGGTCAAGCCTAAAATGTCAGAGGTTAGGTGTATCACTACATACTCAACACATACTTTGAGTGTAACACATTGTGCAACATTTTTGTCTAAAACCTTGATATAACTTGTTGGAGTCAGTCCTGTTTGTCTGTTAGAGAAATATCTAATAAACCGCTGAACAGATTTCAAAGATACTTTCAACAAATAATCTTTGGATCAGCTGAGAGGAAGAAAAATCTGCTCATAATTCATTCTTGTAAATTGAAACTCATGCAGAGTTTTATACATTTTTTTATTTATTTGTATCTGTAAACAGACTTTCACAACAAAGATTTCACTTAAACACTTGCTCTTCTCAAGGGCGGACGTCTCCTCTCGGTCTGTGCTTTGCTTTTGCTTTGTCTTGTCTGTGAAACTGTCTGAGAGACTCTCTTCCACAAAATCTTCCGAATCATAACTATGGACTTCAATTTGGTCAGTTGGTCCCTCAACACAACTGATAGCATTTCTTTAAAGAGAAGACAGGCTGTAGGCGAGCCAATTTGCCCTGTTGGCTTGCACACAGCTGGATATCTCATCGACTTGGAAGACTTGATGACGTGTCTATCTCTGCTGTCATCTGTGGATCTTAAGGACACATATTTAATTGGATTTATGACAACTGGTTCCTGCTTTTTGGATTCAGCTGGTTCCTGGTCTATCAACAAATAAGGAAGATGTCAGCAGCAAATCTGGACCTGGTCAGGCTGCCTGCTTTACATGATGGCTTGGTTCATGTCTCGAGAAACCAGACTTTTGGCTGAATGGATTAAATCTTGAGAATTTTCTCAGGCATGCCCATTTTTGTGGTCATTTAATTTAGACATTTTAGAAGCGAGCGGATGACACAGACTGAAGGTAGATGTCATTAAAGTTCTGCCTGTTCCCAAAACAATAATGTTTATCTGACATTCGGCTCCCCGACTGGCCTTGACAGGCCGTCTTATCTCAACACGCCTGAGAAGTTTTGTAAACTTGATGCTCTCACCCCTCCCAAACCTTCTGCTGAGGAATTCCACAGACTTTTCAGAGGAGCCCAGCTGAATAAACATTCTGTCATCATTTCAGGACTCTGGATTCGCCTCTGGCCGTCCTCGGCAGCTCCCCCCATGAGTGTGCACAGATCTCCAGAGGGAATTACTGTATATGAACTGAGTATTTTATCTGAACTCTGCAGTCCCTCTGTGAGCTGGCCGCTCAACCGCCTTCGAGTCCTCCCCCCGCCCTCTGCGAAATGTCGGCGTCATTATGTGCTTGTGTGTGAGACTTTTTTTCATTAACACATTTTTGACCTTCAAGTAGAGGTCAAAAATGTGTTAGGAATTTTTTTGTCTCCAAACCTTATATGTAATTTTTCACCACTTTATTGTCTGTCCAATAAAATGTTGTGTTTTCATTTTGAATTTAATCAGAATACAAAGTGTATTTAGGGATGTATATTTTATTTATCATTTAATATAATAAATCAAACCTGTGGCTTCCAGTTTCAGGTCAAATGATTTAATTTGAGTCAAACTCATTTTCAATGAACTTATTATTTCAACATAAGAAATCTGAGAAATCTGCTGGAAAACTTGAACACACTCACAGGCCACATGAGCCAGTTTGTGTTAAAAAGCTCCAGTAAAACCAGTAGAGTCTAAACTAAATGTTTGTATTTTACAAGACGTTACCATCAGAACCATAAATGAAACGGATCATACAGCCTCTTCAGAACATCTGGACCATCACTCTAACATTTATACAGCTGCTGATTCCATGGGACTGTTAATCCAAATATTCCAGTTCAAACTTTAATGGCTGCTCATTTTACTGGGACCCAGTATCCCAACAGAACTTCAAACAACAAAGTCATGGAGTGAATCATCAGCTGATGTGTGAATGTAGCAGGTCTACTGACAGAAACAGACTGAAAGTTCAGTTATCAAAGAAATCATTTTGAATTGTCCTGAAATTATTGTTATTAGTTTACATCATGTCTTTAAAAGTTTTGTTTTGTTTTCTAAACTTACATGTTTTGTTCTTTATTCAGATTGGAGGACTACAGTATGTCAGAGATCAGCTGTTCTTCTCTGAGATCAGCTCTGAAGTCCAACCCCTCCCATCTGACAGAACTGGAGCTGAGTCACAACAAGCTGCAGGATTCAGGAGTGAAGCAGCTGTGTGGTTTTCTGGAGAGTCCACGATGTAGACTGGAGACTCTGAGGTCAGACATGTTTATCACCTGCTGATGGAGGAGGAGGGATGTGTGTGTGTTAGTGTGTGTGAGTGTTTGTGTGTTCTGTACTATCAGTAACGTCATGAATCATGATATGGATTTTAATTTACATTTAATTTAAAAATCCTTGGATGTTCCTCTACAACTGATTTATTTTAGAGTCAACCTTAATCAAAATGGACGCCACAACAAAATGACTCTATATCAGTCAGTTTTAAAGGAATTGAGTTAAATGTGAGTGTGGTAGTAGCTGAGACTGACCTCCATCTTTTACTCTGAGTGCTGTCTCAAAACATATAATATGTGTTTAAAACTTTGCCATTAACTATTGAAATCAGTTGTTTGTCTGTTAGCAAAATATCTCAGAGACAATTGAACAGATTTTAGTGAAACTCTCAGAAACTAATAATTGGACATACATGTAAAACTGATTAACTCCTGAATTTAATTAATTAAAGATGGCCGCCACAGCCAACTGACTTTAGGAAACACCAACATGACTATAACTCAACCAGTTTGACAGATATTGAGCTGACAGTTGTTGTGGTAGTAGCTGAGCATCATACTCAACACATACTTTGAGTGTAACACATTGTGCAACATTTTTGTCTAAAACCTTGATATAATTTGTTGGAGTCAGTCCTGTTTGTCTGTTAGCAAAATATCTCATAAACCACTGAACAGATTTCAAAGATACTTTCAACAATTAATCTTTGGATCAGCTGAGAGGAAGAAAAATCTGCTCATAACTCATTCTTGTAAATTGAAACTCACGCAGAGTTTTATACGTAGTTTTTTTATTTGTATCTGCAAACAGACCTTCACAACAAAGATTTGTAACTTGTGTCATTATTTTTACTAACACAAATCTTTTTACACACACATTCTTATCTACACATGCACAAATAACACATTTATTTTACAAGGTTACTAAAGTGATTTACAAGCACAAAATCTTTGTGAGCTGAATTTGTGCACAAATAAAAAGCCATGTGTGCAAAGAGAGATCATGTAAAGTCCACACAGAAAAGCTGGGAGGCAAACATGCACTAACCACTGCTGCCCACAGCTTCTTATGAAATGACTCAATCAAACTTGTCTACAAATGATGTGTAAAACACTTGAACAATAGAAATGATCATTTCAGTGTGATGTGCACACATGAAGCTGTCAAATAATGCAACATGTTGAAGAAAGCAGAAAAACAGCTGGTAAACAAACTAAACAGCTGCCCTGCTCTACATTTAGATTACACTTCATTCTTGGAGCTCACACACTTCACATGACATCAAGCTGACTTTTGAAACCATGGAAGGTGACAAGATATGTCTGCTTCTGTTAGTGAAGGAAGCAGAAGTGTTGAACTGCAAGTTCACTTTTCACATCATCTTCATGAGGTTCTGATGCTCGCTCAGTGGATCACCAGAGAGCTGGACTACAAAGTGAAGGGAACAGCTGTGTTGAGCTGAAACTTCTCAGAGTCACAAACGAGCCTGATGACATCACCATGGTAACAGAGACTGAAGTCAGTTTGATGTGAAACTGTCAGGAAGAAGCTCCATGTGTTCACTGAATCTTTTCTTAATGACATCCCAAATATTCAAATGTGACTGAAACAGCATTAATATCTCATTATAGTTCTACCAGCTGCTGTAAGATTTGAAACAGATTGTCAAATAAAACTAAACTTAAACTTCCAGCGTCATCCTAAAAATCACTCATAGCTCCACATTGAAATAATCAAATGTTGTGTTTTCATTTCTAATTTAATCAGAATACAAAGTTTATTTAGGGATGTATATTTTATTTATCATTTAATATCATAAATCTAACCTGTGGCTTCCAGTTTCAGGTCAAATGATTTCATTTGAGTCAAACTCATTTTCAATGAACTCATAATTTCAACATAAGAAATCTGAGAAATCTGCTGGAAAACTTGAACACACTCACAGGCCACATGAGCCAGTTTGTGTTAAAAAGCTCCAGTAAAACCAGTAGAGTCTAAACTAAATGTTTGCATTTTACAAGACGTTACCATCAGAACCATAAAAGAAATGGATCATACAGCTTCTTCAGAACATCTGGACCATCACTCTAACATTTATACAGCTGCTGATTCTATGGGACTGTTAATCCAAATATTCCAGTTCAAACTTTAATGGCTGCTCATTTTACTGGGACCCAGTATCCCAACAGAACTTCAAACAACAAAGTCATGGAGTGAATCATCAGCTGATGTGTGAGTAGCAGGTCTACTGACAGAAACACACTGAAAGTTCAGTTATCAAAGAAATCATTTTGAATTGTCCTGAAATTATTGTTATTAGTTTACATCATGTCTTTAAAAGTTTTGTTTTGTTTTCTAAACATGTTTTATTCTTTATTCAGTTTGTGGAGCTGCAGATTGTCAGAGATCAGCTGTTCTTCTCTGAGCTCAGCTCTGAAGTCCAACCCCTCCCATCTGACAGAACTGGACCTGAGACACAACAACCTGCAGGATCCAGATGTTCAGCAGCTGTTGCATCTTGTGGAGAGTCCAGGCTACAGACTGGAGACTCTGAGGTCAGTAGAAGGTCGGAGTCGTTTCAGCAGAATTGGACTAAAGCCAGTTGTTGTCAAAGCAAAGATCCAGTGTTTCCAGTAAACCTGCAGCTTCCCAGTAAGTGTATTTCTGAATGAATGTATGAGAGGAGAACAGGGACTGGTTTCAGGATCAAACACAAAGACAAGAAAAGAAGGAAAGAGCGAGCATTACTTGAAGGAATGCACATCACTCACCAAAATAACATGTGATCATGTGATGTCTCACCTGATCTGTTAGAGCTTGGAGGATGTGTTGTGAATGACTGTCAGCTACTACCACACCACATTTTACATCAGTATCTGTCAAATTCACTGAGTCACAGCTATTTATGTCGAGGCTCAATTTCAGTAGCTGTGGCAGCCATCTTGAATTGTGTTGACTCCAAAAGTTAATCAGTTGAAGGTGAACATTTCAGATTTATTTACTGCAAGTTTAAATAAAGTCCATCCAGTGGTTTATGAAATATTTTGCTAACAGACAAGCAGGTTTGACTCCCAACAGTTACTAAGTTTTACCCATAGATGTTGCACAATGTGTTGTGATTGAAGTTTGTGTTGGTCTCTCTGAAAGACTCATTCATCTCTTCTGCTGCTTCTTCTTCTCTCTACAGATGGAGGTGATGACGTTTGTTCTGGAGAGATGAACATGATGGTGTGTTTGTGAGAGAAGATGAACTGTGTCCTGATGATCCACAGAGAAGATGAACTGTGTCCTGATGATCCACAGAGAAGATGAACTGTGTCCTGATGATCCACAGAGAAGATGAACTGTGTCCTGATGATCCACAGAGAAGATGAACTGTGTCCTGATGATCCACAGAGAAGATGAACTGTGTCCTGATGATCCACAGAGAAGATGAACTGTGTCCTGATGATCCACAGAGAAGATGAACTGTGTCCTGATGATCCACAGAGAAGATGAACTGTGTCCTGATGATCCACAGAGAAGATGAACTGTGTCCTGATGATCCACAGAGAAGATGAACTGTGTCCTGATGATCCACAGAGGTTGAAGCAGCAGCAGCTTGTATGCAGACACTCTGACTGGACTGTTTCTGCTTCTTCTGTTTCCTCATCCACACTTTACATTATCACCTTCAAACAATTACACTTTAATGTTTCAACAATATGATATGTTCAATTTATTATTAGAACATGATAAGTATAAATTATGTTAAAGCATAAAAATAATTTTTGAAATATAAATATTTAATGTAGTATTTTGATATGAATAGGCTACATTTTATTTTTGCAGCACTGACAGAAATAACTTCCAGTTATTTAGTTATTTTATAGTAAACATGTTTATGTGATTTAAATTTTGTAAGACAAACCAGAACTGATTTTTATTTATTTTTTTTTTTTATTAAAGTTTGAGCAAAATTTACAAACAAAACATGTGGCATATACAACAGAAATAAAGTGTTTTGCAAGTATGAGGCACACATAAGAAAAATTGAGAGAAAATAACGTGACATGTTTAAGAAAGAAAAGACAATAAATAAATAAAAATAAAAAAAAAACATACACAGAAGGGGCTCTAATTATTAAATAAAGTTCAGTTCTTCATAAGCATTGAGAAGCTGTAAACTCATCTTGCTTTTCATCAGTTTTAATGTTTTTAGGTGGTTGTCCATCAGCTGGCGTTGAAAGGTTGAAAAGTCAGGTTTTCTGTTTCCCCATTTACAAGAATGGATGAAGTATTTTGCGAGGATCAACAGGTTGTTCATTATGAGGTCAGCTCTTCTGTCTCTGAGGGTGGTTCCAAATATTACATCCTCTCTTTTTAGAGGATGGGGAAGGAGATGTTTAGTTGAGAACCAGGCCTGAAAGTTTTTCCAGAAAGTTTCAGTATGTACACAGTAGAAGAAGAGATGGTCTGTTGTTTCAATATCATTGTCACAAAAAGTACAGTTGTTAGCATCGAAATTAAATCTTTGTCTTAATAGTTCTCTGGATGGAAAAATGTCATTGAGAATTTTAAAATGTATTTCTTTAGCTTTGGGACTTAAGGGGTATTTAAGGTAAGCAGTTCTCCACTTATTGACTTCAGAGTCAGAAAACAAACTCAGGATGGAGTTTCTGTTTGGACGTACAGGAAATATAATGTCGTTTAGATGTCGACGCAACCTTTTGTTAGTTACTTTTATCCAAAAGGTTAACTCCATTTATTTGAAGAGTAGGTAAGTGGAGGTTAGCTGTTGTGCTTATATTTTGGACCAAACATTTGACTGCAGTAGGTATCGAGTTTATAACTGTGTTAAACTGAGAGAGTGAGCAGTTCAAATTATATAGTGCACAGAAATCTTCATAAGACAACCAGCCTCCATTGTCCTTTAGAAGATGTTTTATGGACCAAATACCTTTTTCCATCCAGTGATCCAAATACAGAGATTTACTTCTGTGTAGTACATATCTATTATTCCAGATCGGAGTTTGGTGGGGAGTAAAATTGTGTGAGTACATGAGTTTCCAACATAACAACACCTGCTTGTGAAAGTCAGCTAGCTTCACAGGGAGTTTAACAACATTAAAGTCACATTTGAGAACAAAATCTATACCACCAATTTTTTTAAACAAACCTTTGGGAAGACAATACCATATACTATTTCCATTCATTAAAAAAGATTTCAGCCAGTTTATTTTTAAGACAGCATTTAAACATTCAAAGTCAATTGTTTGAAAACCACCATCTTTAAAATCTTTTACCATGTTTGCTTTTTTTAAGTAGTGGGCTCGATTTTTCCAGATGAAGTTAAAGTTTAGTTGATTTATGGCTTTAATATATTAGGTATGGCCGCGAGGTGTACGGTACTTGCATTCCTCGGCCGCATGAGGAGGAGACTTCGAATTGGGACAGTCCTCCGCGCGGGGCAATGACGTATGCGGCCGACAAATGCGCACTCATGAGGATGCAGCCCCTGAATTGAGACACAGCCTTTACACTTTTTTTTTTTTTATTGAACAAAATGTACAAAACAAACAGGTATTGTAAGATTCAGATTCAGTTTATTATCGCCATTGTCAATGAACAGGATTCACAGACTAGGAATTTGCTTCGGCATAACGGTGCATAAAATATAAAAACATAAAACACAAAAAACATAAACCATAAAACATCAATACAATCAATACAATATTCAGTGAACAAAAACTACTAAGAAACAGCGCAATTAGAGTGGTGCAATCAAAATACAGTGATACAGTGATTCCCAATCAAAATACAAAGAACAAATACAAAATACAGCGACCAAGGCAAGTTATGAGGTAGCATGGTTATGAGTGTTCAAGAGTCTGACAGCAGAGGGGAAGAAACTGTTTTTATGGCGGGAGGTTCTGGTCCCAATTGACCGAAAATAATTCGTAATTAGAAAGAAACAAATTAGCTTTTTTGTTATTAACCAATTTAAGGGAGTCAATCAGATATTTTAGCTCTGATTGAAAATGAATAAAATTCGGTATTGAATTAGCAAATTTTTGTTTATGGATAAAAAATTTGGCATATAAAATGATAAAATTGAGTAAATGTTCGAACTTACGATTTTCAGAGTTAGTATAATAGCAAATAATATTTTGGAGATTTAATGTGCATGCAATTTTAGTCGATTGAAAAATGTGAGATTCAAGGTCACTCCAAAATTTCTTGGATATGTCACAAGTAAAAAATAAATGTGATATAGTTTCTGAGTTATTTTTACAAAAAGTACAAGAGTCATTGATATCTGTGAATTTAGCAATGATACAGTTCACGGGATATATGTTGTGTAAAATTTTAAAGTGTACTTCTTTAGCTTTGTTAGAAATACAGAACTTGTGGGGTAAGAGCCAGGCCCTTCTCCAATTTATGTTATCAATTTGAGCTCTCCAATAAAATTTACCTCTGGGAGCCACATATTTTTTCTTATGAAAGCACTGGCGTATGTGTCTATTGTTACATTTTTTATCTGTAAGTTTAATTCCTTCCAGAGTGAGCGTGGGTAGAGTTTTCGTAAACTCACTGTAACATAAGTGACTTTTAACGAGTTGAATTAATTCTTTAGGAATAGCATTGGTTATCATCTTAAATTCTCTGAAAGGAATGGGAAAACCATGGACAGACATAAAGTTCTCATAAGACAACATATTGCCAGCATTATCAAAAAGATTAAGGATGTGGTTGATATCTTTTTTGAACCAGTTAAGAGAAAAAATTGATTTATTCCTAATCAAAATATTGCAGTTATTCCAGAGGAGAGCTTTATGAGGTGAAAAATTGTGGACAAAAGCTAGTTTCCAAGCTAGGAGGGCTTGTTGATGAAATTTGGATAATTTGATGGGTAATTTGTTGGGTAAAAAGTTACATTTCAAAAGAAAAGACAGGCCTCCTATTCGGTTAAATATATGGTTTGGTATGAAAAACCACAATGAATCAGGATTTATAAGACATTTTTTTAACCAGTTAACCTTGAAGGTGTTGATGGTATCAAAATAATCTAGGACTTCAAGACCACCTTCTGCTCTACTGTTTGAGAGTACACCTTTCTTAAGTTTATGAGATTTATTCTTCCAAATGAAATTTAAAAAAAATTTGTTGACTTCTGCAGCTGTAGAATCATTCACAAAAAGAGATAAGGATGGATATACAAAACGAGATAAGCCTTCCGCTTTAGACAGAAGAACTCTACCAAAGACAGACAAGTCTCTTTGAAGCCATGAGTTAAAAATGAATTTAGTTTTAGTTATTCTGTTGGAAAAATTTAAATGCTGCCTGGCAATAAGATTTTTAGTTATAGAAATACCTAGATATTTAACTGTTTCTTTAACTGGAATATTACAGATCGTAGCATCATTGCAATTATGAAGAGGCAGAATTTCACATTTGGACAGATTTAGTTTTAAACCTGACGCATTTGAAAATTGGTCAATCAAGTTAATAGAGTTAGGCAATTGATGTTTATCTTTTAAAAATATGGTTGTGTCATCAGCAAGTTGGGAGATTTTTAATTCTCTTCCAAAAATTGAAATGCCTTCCAATTTTTTATCATTAACTATGTGAATTGACAATAACTCGATGACAATGATAATAAAAAGGGTGAAATCGGGCAGCCTTGGTGAACACCTCTGTTAATCTGGAATCTTTTAGAAGTGTTCATATTAATTATCACAGAGCTATTAATATCACTATAAAACATATTGACAATATTAATAAATGATTGACCAAAACCAAATGCCCTGAGGGAGTGCAGAAGGAATTTATGCTCAACCGTGTCAAAGGCTTTATAAAAGTCTAAACAAAATAAGTGCATCAGAATTTACCTCACTAGCATAATCAATTAAATCCAAAACTAATCTAATGTTATTGCTAATATGACAATTTTTCATAAAGCCAGTCTGGGTTTCAGCAATTATAGTATCCAGACTTTTCTTTAGTCTGTTAGCGTACGTTAAGGCCAGGATTTTATAATCAATTGTTAAGAGAGTTATAGGGCGCCAATTCTCAATTATTAAGGGGTCTTTATCGGGTTTTGGAATAAGAGATATGATACCCTGCTTCATTGTAGATGACATCTCCCCATGCTTAATGCATTCTTTATACATACAAAACAACGGGTTTTGAATAAATTCCCAAAAGTGAACGTAAAACTCTACAGATAAACCGTCAATACCTGGTGATTTTCCTTTCTTCATTGAGAATAAAGCATTTTGGATTTCTATCATCGAAAGGGTAGAATCACAGTGAGATTTAAAGTCATTGTCAATTGAAGGTACATTAAGACAAATGTGATTTAGAAAATCAGTGCAATTATCTGCATTAAAGTTAGATTGATAAAGTTTTTCATAAAATTCTGAGATGGATTTATTAATTGAATCTGGATCTGTCGACACCATTCCATCAATATTAAGAGCAATTAAAGATTTCCTTTTTGCATTTCTTTTTTCTAGGGCAAAAAAGTAGCTAGTATTCTTTTCCCCTTCCTCCAGCCATTTAGCTCTAGATCTAATAAATGAACCTTTTGCCACATCTAAATAAAATTGATCCAACTTCAACTGAACTTTTTTCATTTCAAGCTCTTCCTCTGTGGTAAGTTGTTTTGTTTCCATTAAACGGTTAAGTTTGTACATTAATTCGGTTTCTATTCTGTGTTTTTCATTCTTTAGCTCTTTGCTTCTTTTAATAGCAGCAGATCTGACTTTATATTTGAAAAATTCCCATTTGATCCTGTATTGATCATTTATGCCATCATTGAGGATTTCTTTAACAAGGTTTTTAACTGTATTGTTGAATAACGTATCTTTCAAAAGGGAATTGTTGAATTTCCAATAACCTCTCATGCCACAGTTTTTCTGCAATGCCGCTAATTTCAGATTGATCAATTTATGATCAGATAAAGGGGCGTTAAGATGGCTAATATCTTTAACATATTGTAAGGAAGAGGATGAAATCAAAAATAAATCAATCCTAGATTTCAGGGAATGATTACTATTACACCATGTAAATCCCTCATTAGAGGGGTTAAAAAAGCGCCAAACATCAGTCAATGAAAGATTAGAACAAAGTAATGAAATAAGATTATTTTGTATGTTAAAATTCGGT
This sequence comes from Garcialebias charrua, assembly GCA_038048925.1. Taxonomy (NCBI): domain Eukaryota; kingdom Metazoa; phylum Chordata; class Actinopteri; order Cyprinodontiformes; family Rivulidae; genus Garcialebias; species Garcialebias charrua. The sequence continues at coordinate 10,233 of JBBPBX010042942.1, read as the reverse complement.
TTAGGAGGATATCTATCAGTTGTATTATTTGGACATTCATTGAAATCACCGCCTAAAATTATAAGTGAACCCTGGTATTTCTTTTTGAGATCTTTTATTCTTTCTGTTATGTCATTAAATAATATGCGGTTGGAAGAATGCGAATTAAATCCATATAAATTGCAATTAATAAAGGAAGTATTATCTTGTTTAGTTATTAATATTATCCATCTACCATCATCAGAAGGCACTGCTTCTAGAACATCCCCTTTAAATTTGTGTAAAATAATTAATACTCCTGCCGAATGATTAGTCCCATGACTAAAATAAGCTGTTTCCCCATTGTGATTTCCAAAATGTGTCTAATTCACAGGAATGAGCCCCCTGGTGGTTTTTTTATTTATTTATTTATTTTTTTTTTTTTTTTTTTTTATTTATTTTTTTATAGAAAAAACAAGTACAAAAAAAACTTACAATGTCAAACATGGCTCGAGACTTAAGGCATGCATAGCACAAAAGAGAATAAAGGCACATAAACAAAAACAAAAATGTGTCTTGGGCAGCTTACAACAGAAATTCGTTACAGATTGTTTTAGTTTTTAAAGCTTTGGCATTAGTACAGTACTTTAAAGTAGCTAAGTAAGAGGAAATATAATTAGAAAACACTATAAATCTAGGTTTTAGCAAGGAGAATTTACAACTGTGGATGTAAAATTTGGCTAAGAGTAGTATTAAATTTACAACAAAAACTTTCTCACTTGAAATATTTGGACAAAAGAAACCAAACAGTATAATTTTAGCGTCAAATGGTAGGTCAATTTCTAACTTTCTATTTACATACATGAAAATGTCTTTCCAGAACAGCTGAGTATGAGAACAGTCCCAGAAGAGATGGATGATGGTCTCCTCAGAGCTGTGGCAGAGTGAACACATTGGGTCTACGTTTGGACGGTACTTGGAGATTATATAGTTTACAGGATAACATTTATGCAGAATCTTTAGGGATACTTCTCGAATCTTATTAGTTATAAAGTATTTTCTAGGTAACAACCAAACATCTTTCCAACAGATATCATTAAATAAATTATCCCAGAAGAATATAGAAGCAGGTTTACTAATACATTCTCTAATTATTAATTCTCTAATACATTTGTTATTTGTTTTTTCACTTAAAAAAGGGTCAGAGTTACCAATGAATAATTCTTCAGTTAAATAGTTCGTGCTGTTTTGTACAGGATTTGACATCAACATTTTTACACCAGATGGAATTGCATCAAAGACAATTGCAAATTCTTTTGGTAGTACTGGAAAGTTATACGTAGTTAAAAATTCACTGTAAGAGTAAGTGTTGCCGTCTTTGTTGAATAACTGATGTACATGAACTATTCCTCTGTCAAACCAATTTTTAAAGAAAATAGATTTATGTTTAAAACAAATGTCTTTGTTATTCCAGATATAGTATTTGTGTGGAGAGAAATTGTGTTTGTGAACCAGAGTCCAGCACAAAAACAGCTGTTTGTGGAAATTGGAGAGTTTGATCGGAATTTTGTCAATGTTGTAATTACACCTTAAAATAAAAGATAGACCACCCAATGCTTCAAATACATGTGTTGAAATGAAGTTCCACAAAGAGTTTGGATTTAAGAGATATCTTTTGATCCATTTAATTTTAAAGGAGGAGTTTAGAGTCTGTAAGTCTAATACATTAAACCCACCAGAGCACAGCTTATTTATCATAACATTTTTTCGGATTAGATGAATGCATTGGATGCTAAGGACTATTGTGCTGCACTTTTCTTAGACCTGTCTAAAGCTTTTGACACTGTGGATCATAACATCCTGTGTCATAAGCTCTCAGAAATCGGTTTCTCTGATCACACCATCGGTTGGTTTTCTAACTATCTTTCCAATCGGAGGCAATGTGTTCAACATAACGGTGCTTCTTCCAGCTATTTAACAGTTAAAAATGGTGTACCACAAGGCTCAGTTTTAGGACCAACTCTCTTTACAATCTACATAGCTAATGTAGGTCACTGCATCCCTGATGCATCCTTACATTTCTATGCTGATGATACAGTTGTTTATTGCCGAGCTAAAACAGTAGCTAAGGCTTTCCAGTTACTGCAATCCGCTTTTGACATCATCCAGTCAGATTTGTTCCGTCTCAAACTTGTCCTAAATGCTGATAAAACAAAAGGGATGTTTTTTTCAAATAGGAAGGCGGTTCCAGCAGATCCTCCTCTGATTTTTTCTTCAAATGGTGTCCCTATTGAGTTTGTTGATTCCTATAAATATCTGGGTATCCTGATCGATTCACATCTCTCTTTTAAACTCCACGTGGAAAACCTAGTGAAGAAATTGAAAGTTAAACTGGGTTTCTTTTTCAGAAACAGATCCTGTCTAACACTGAATGTTAGGAAACGCCTTGTATCTGTGACTTTCCTTCCCTCCATTGATTACGGTGACATTCTCTACATGAATGCTCCTACAAGCACCCTGCGGATGTTGGATGTGGTCTATCATGGTGCACTAAGATTCATAACTGGTTGTGATTATCGTACCCACCACTGCACCCTGTATTCACTGGTTAACTGGACATCATTAACCTCACGCAGACTCTTCCACTGGTACATTTTCATCTTTAAATCACTTCTTGGTCTGCTGCCCTCATACATCTCCTCCTACATGTCTTTGCGTGAGTGCAGCTACAGCGTGCGCTCTCAGGACATGATTACCTGCAGTGTTCCGTCAGTGAGGACTGAACTTGGAAAAAGGGCCTTCTCCTACTCTGCTCCTGCTTCATGGAATATCTTACAAAAAGATCTGAAGCTCTCGACCTTGACTTCTCTAAATGGTTTTCAGAATCTGTTGGAATCCTGGCAAAAACCAATGCAGATTTGTTCCTGTCTTTGATTTTATACGTCTACCTTATAATGTTTTGCTAGTTTTTTGATACTTTGTTAAAAAAAAAAAAAAAAAAAAATATATATTTTGTTTTTTTCTCTCTTTTTGTTTTCTATTGTTTATTGTTTGTTTGTTTATTGTTTAATGAAATTCTATCACTGCTGTTCATTGTTCTTTAGTTTTAGCAGGTCGCTTTCGTAAATGAGCCCATGAGGTTCAAAAGATTTACCTGACTAAATAAAGGTTGAATGAATGAACCTTTTTTTTCCAAATAAAATCAAACAATGTTTTATCCACTTTTGACGCCCCCTGGTGGTGGCTGCTGGTAAATATGTGGACATGACGTCACCAGCTCGGCCTCTTTGTTTTCCTTCGTGTTGAGAAGCTACATCTGGATTTAGCTCCGTGATTTATTTCAATTACTAATGAAAAAAGACTTCTCGTGAGTCAAATACTTTATTCTGTGATTTAGTTCCAAGCTGCTGCTGCCAGAGGCTTGTAACACTGCAGCTTCTTGTCTGTGGAGAGGAAGTTAGTTCACTCTGTTAGCATCTGTAGCTGTTAGCATCTGTTAGCATCTGTAGCTGTTAGCATGTGTAGCTGTTAGCATCTGTAGCTGTTAGCGTCTGTAGCTGTTAGCGTCTGTAGCTGTTAACATCTGTAGACGTTAACATCTGTAGCTGTTAGCGTGTGTAGCTGTTAACATCTGTAGTTGTTAGCGTCTGTAGCTGTTAACATCTGTAGTTGTTAGCAGCTGTAGCTGTTAACATCTGTAGCTGTTAACATATGTAGCTGTTGGCGTCTGTAGCTGTTAACATCTGTAGTTGTTAGCGTCTGTAGCTGTTAACATCTGTAGCTGTTAACATCTGTAGTTGTTAACATCTGTAGTTTTTAGCGTGTGTAGCTGTTAACATCTGTAGTTGTTACCGTCTGTAGCTGTTAACATCTGTAGCTGTTAGCGTGTGTAGCTGTTAACATCTGTAGCTGTTAGCGTGTGTAGCTGTTAACATCTGTAGTTGTTAGCGTCTGTAGCTGTTAACATCTGTAGCTGTTAACATCTGTAGTTTTTAGCGTGTGTAGCTGTTAACATCTGTAGCTGTTAACATCTGTAGCTGTTAACATCTGTAGTTGTTAACATCTGTAGCTGTTAACATCTGTAGCTGTTAACATCTGTAGTTGTTAGGTCTGTAGCTGTTAACATCTGTAGTTGTTAGTGTGTGTAGCTGTTAACATCTGTAGTTGTTAACATCTGTAGCTGTTATCATCTGTAGTTGTTAGTGTGTGTAGCTGTTAACATCTGTAGCTGTTAACATCTGTAGTTGTTAATGTCTGTAGCTGTTAACATCTGTAGTTGTTAGCGTGTGTAGCTGTTAACATCTGTAGCTGTTAACATCTGTAGCTGTTAATGTCTGTAGCTGTTAACATCTGTAGTTGTTAACGTCTGCAGCTGTTAATATCTGTAGCTGTTAACGTCAGTAGCTGTTAACATCTGTAGCTGTTAACATCTGTAGCTGTTAACGTCTGTAGCTGTTAACGTCTGTAGCTGTTAACATCTAGCTGTTAACGTCTGTAGCTGTTAACATCTGTAGTTGTTAACGTCTGTAGCTGTTAACATCTGTAGCTGTTAACGTCTGTAGCTGTTAACATATGTAGCTGTTAGCGTCTGTAGCTGTTAACATCTGTAGTTGTTAGCGTGTGTAGCTGTTAACATCTGTAGTTGTTAGCGTCTGTAGCTGTTAACATCTGTAGCTGTTAACATCTGTAGTTTTTAGAGTGTGTAGCTGTTAACATCTGTAGTTGTTACCGTCTGTAGCTGTTAACATCTGTAGTTGTTAGCGTGTGTAGCTGTTAACATCTGTAGCTGTTAACATCTGTAGTTGTTAGGTCTGTAGCTGTTAACATCTGTAGCTGTTAGCGTGTGTAGCTGTTAACATCTGTAGTTGTTAGCGTCTGTAGCTGTTAACATCTGTAGCTGTTAACATCTGTAGTTTTTAGCGTGTGTAGCTGTTAACATCTGTAGCTGTTAACATCTGTAGTTGTTAACATCTGTAGCTGTTAACATCTGTAGCTGTTAACATCTGTAGTTGTTAGGTCTGTAGCTGTTAACATCTGTAGTTGTTAGTGTGTGTAGCTGTTAACATCTGTAGTTGTTAACATCTGTAGCTGTTATCATCTGTAGTTGTTAGTGTGTGTAGCTGTTAACATCTGTCGCTGTTAACATCTGTAGTTGTTAATGTCTGTAGCTGTTAACATCTGTAGTTGTTAGCGTGTGTAGCTGTTAACATCTGTAGCTGTTAACATCTGTAGCTGTTAACATCTGTAGTTGTTAACGTCTGCAGCTGTTAATATCTGTAGCTGTTAACGTCAGTAGCTGTTAACATCTGTAGCTGTTAACATCTGTAGCTGTTAACGTCTGTAGCTGTTAACGTCTGTAGCTGTTAACATCTAGCTGTTAACGTCTGTAGCTGTTAACATCTGTAGTTGTTAACGTCTGTAGCTGTTAACATCTGTAGCTGTTAACATCTGTAGCTGTTAACGTCTGTAGCTGTTAACATCTAGCTGTTAACGTCTGTAGCTGTTAACATCTGTAGCTGTTAACGTCTGTAGCTGTTAACATCTGTAGTTGTTAGCGTCTGAAGCTGTTAACATCTGTAGTTGTTAGCGTCTGTAGCTGTTAACATCTGTAACTGTTCACGTGTGTAGCTTTTAACATCTGTAGCTGTTAACATCTGTAGCTGTTAACGTCTGTAGCTGTTAACATCTAGCTGTTAACGTCTGTAGCTGTTAACATCTGTAGTTGTTAACGTCTGTAGCTGTTAACGTCTGTAGCTGTTAACATCTGTAGCTGTTAACATCTGTAGTTGTTAGCGTCTGTAGCTGTTAACATCTGTAGCTGTTAACGTCTGTAGCTGTTAACATCTGTAGCTGTTAACATCTGTAGCTGTTAACGTCTGTAGCTGTTAACATCTAGCTGTTAACGTCTGTAGCTGTTAACATCTGTAGCTGTTAACGTCTGTAGCTGTTAACATCTGTAGTTGTTAGCGTCTGAAGCTGTTAACATCTGTAGTTGTTAGCGTCTGTAGCTGTTAACATCTGTAACTGTTCACGTCTGTAGCTGTTAACATCTGTAGCTGTTAACATCTGTAGCTGTTAGCGTCTGTAGCTGTTAACATCTGTAGATGTTAGCGTCTGAAGCTGCTAACATCTGTAGCTGTTAACATCTGTAGCTGTTAACATCTGTAGCTGTTTACATCTGTATTTGTTAGCGTCTGTAGCTGTTAACATCTGTAGCTGTTAATGTCTGTAGCTGTTAACATCTGTAGCTGTTAACATCTGTAGCTGTTAACATCTGTAGCTGTTAGCATGTGTAGCTCTTAACATGTGTAGCTCTTAGTGTCTGTAGCTGTTAACATCTGTAGCTGTTAGCATGTGTATCTGTTAGCATGTGTAGCTGTTAGCATGTGTAGTTGTAGCATGTGTAGCTCTTAGCGTCTGTAGCTGTTAGCATGTGTAGCTGTTAGCATGTGTAGCTGTTAGCATGTTTAGCTGTTAGCATGTGCAGTTGTAGCATGTGTAGTTGTTGGCATGTGTAGCTGTTAGCATCTGTAGCTGTTAGCATGTGTAGCTGTTAGCATCTGTAGTTGTTAGCATGTGTAGCTGTTAGCATCTGTAGTTGTTAGCATGTGTAGCTGTTAGCATGTGTAGCTGTTAGCATGTGTAGCTGTTAGCATGTGTAGCTGTTAGCAGCTACGTCTCGTTGTCGCGTGCTTGGATAATCTAGTCTCGTGACTGTGTGTGTGTTTTTCTGTGTAGGAGCAGGAGCTTCACGTCAGACCTCCACCAACCACATGTTTGTTCTCTAACAGGTATGGTTGTCATTTCTAGTAAAATTGTTCAATATTATACTTCGGTCCAGCAGCCTCCACTTCTAAAAGTCAGCGCTCACACGGTTTGGTTGTGCCGGCGCCGGCGGTCCTCTGCTTCCTGGACTTGGTTCTCCACCCGACCCTCTAACTCACCCAGACGTGTCTCTTGCTCTGCACACAGGCGACTTTGCTGCTCGTTGTCTCGAAGCTGGGGGAAATATTACACAGGGTTGAACACAATTTAATTATTAATTCATTAACCATTATTTAATCATGTAGATCACAGAGATCACAGGTGTCTTTCTCAAGAGAGGCCTGGGAATGAAGGCAGTATAACCATACATGTTTTTGAACTGTGGGAGGAAAACAGAGGGCTCAGAGAAAACCCATGAAAACGTGCAGAACGACCCCAGGCCCCGGTCTTAAACCCAGGACCTTTTTTGTGCTGCCTCAACACTCATTGCAACATTTATTGGAAAAAAATAATGTGTGCTTCTTTTGAAATATTAAGAACAAGCAATATGTAGATGGAAGATTTAATATTGCTACCAAAATGTTTAAACAATTTATTGGCTACCTGTGATTGGTACTGTGAAGTTATGGCATATTTCTCCTGTTGCAAACTCCTGAGGGCTTCCTGTAGAGCCATCTCTCTCTCCGATGGTTCTGAAGATAGGTTCTGCAGCACTTTGGGCTTCTTTCTCCACAGATAATATTGCTACAAAAGAAAATAAATTAAAAAAACTGTTACAATAAATATTATTTTCACAGCGATATACTTTTAATTTTTTTTGTTTGTGTCTTCTTCCTCAAACGTTTGTTTCAGAAAAACAATTGTGTTTTTAATCAGAGCCATGTGTAACAGTCTGAGTGCTGAAGATAAAAAACAGCCTACATACTTTGCTATGAATTGGATAAAGTTGACTAATTTATATTTTAGTGAAGATTAATTTAAAATGCTTGTGTTAAATATTTTGTAATTGTTAAAAACTGCTTATGAGCAACAACAAAAAATATTATTTTCTGTACTTTGACCAATCTAGTAACAAGTAGCATTTAATTAAGCAGATTAACAGTACATGTTAACGGTGCAGCTACAGAAAAACCTTCCCATGAAGTCTGGGTTGAGGCCCTAACCCAAAACATCCTCTCTGATGGAGTGTACAAGGGTAAAATAGTACAGTATAGGCTATAAAAAAATAGTCATAGGCTAAATAAATAATGTAGTAATGTGAGAAATAGCCATCTTTACTGTAGTTAGTAAGTTGAAGTAGCTTGTTGATATAAACAACGATCTTTAACGTAGCAAAGATTATCTAAGCTCATGTAGCTTTTAGTAAACATTGCTGATATGAATTGTGGCACAAGTTACTGTAATCACTTACTCTGCCAGTCCCCAGAGATATCAGAGTAACTTGGTCAACAGAATCTTAGCTCTGGTAGCTCGTCCGCCATCTTCCAAGAGGTGTAAACAACCGGCTTCCGCTATGAATTATGGGTAATGGTGCCTGTGGATGAGCAAAACAATACTGCCACCATGTGGATGAGTACGTTTCTACATCTATACTTATCACGTTTTTACTACATAATTATCACGTTTTTACTACATAATATCACGTTTTTACTACATAATATCACGTTTTTACTACATAATATCACGTTTTTACTACATAATATCACGTTTTTACTACATAATTATTATCACGTTTTTACTACATAATTATCACGTTTTTACTACATAAGCTCCAAAAAAAAAATTCATGGTTGAATGCAATACGCTTCCGTACATCAAGGCATCTTGAAAGGGAACAAAGTTGTTGTTTACCACTTCATTAAAAAGAAGGGAAATATCAGGGTAGTTCTCTGTGAAGTCCGTTTCTGCACGATGCCTTTCCACCTCGGATGAAAAGGGATCTGTTCCGAACTGAGAACTCCATGTCAGCGAGGATCCCAGCTCCTCTTCATACAGGTTGGCCACAACAGAGGCACTGGGCAGGAGGTTTTCTGCTATTTTAACTGGACATCCAACTTCTGCAAGTTCATTGGGTATTCCATGGCCTGAAGCAATAAAACATGGTAATGAAAAACAGTGAAACAAACTTTTTTAAGTATCAGTATCTGCTACATGTACTACTATACTGAAAAGTTACTGGTCAAAGATTCTAGTCTTGTATATATTCATTTTGTTTACCTGGGATTCTGTGTGCATTCCATGATCTCACCACTCTGTCTAGTCCTATTTCACTTAACTGACATGTCAGTTGTGAGGTGCAGAATTTAGTTAAGTTATCCTCCATACTGAGGACTTCTTGGTCTTGCAACTGTACCAGGGCTTGCTTCAGAGGGTAGTTCACTCTGTTGTTCACTTCAGGCCAAAGCCTTTCCACTCTGTGATTCTATAGATGAAATAACATGTTTTCTAATGGTAGAGGCTACAAGAATTATGCTCATAGACTCTTGTACAACTTAAAAAACTCACCCTTGTTGATGTTGTCTGGAGGTACGGCGGCCTGCTCGTGTTGTGTCTGTATTGTGCCAGTTTTTCTTGCATATACAAGCACATGTAAAATTCCCTCCCATGATCAACCCTTAGTTGATCCCACATTCCATACTTGAGGACTGCAGGTCTGGAATAAAATGTACATAAATTGTTAGAAAAAAAGAAAAAAAAAAACACAGTAAGACTTATTATACAAAGCAGGTTATTAATTACTGTTGACTCAAATGATTTATTTGATTATCAATTTCTAACACATTATTTCCTGGAGACCTTCCATAGTTAACATAAATTAGGAGTTTTCATGTTTTTTTTATGCTTGAGTGGGTTTTCTCCAGGTCTGGTTTCCTCCCACAAACCAAAAACATGCATGTTAGTCTGCCTTCAGCAGGCCTCCCTTGCAAAAGAGATCTGTTATCTCAATGGGATTTGCCTGATTAAATAAAGGTTAATAAAACTGCTTGGCTGTACAGACGTTTAGAAAAAATGAAGTCCAACATTTGATGCTGTTTGACGGCTGCTTTTGGTTGTTGCAGAAATTGAAGCTACACAAATAACAGTTTTAATAAACAAAAGTACAGTGTTTAATGGAGCATTATATACATTATTGTGATAGTAAACTAGTACAGTTATTGTACATATACACAACAATAGTGCAAATGGGTTTTCTAAACTGAGTCTGACCATCTGGTTTGTGTGGTTTTTTACCTGTAAACTTCCTCAAAGATCACCAAGTTGTTTTTTATTGGCATGGTGGAATTTGAAACAATTTTATTGCTGTACCCATCCACAGCCAAAACATGGGTCACACCAAACATGCCAAGCTTCTCGTTCTGATCCAGGTGTAGTTTATGACCCATACACTCGGCATGATAGGGGGCAGGATTTAGATTCCGAGCACCCTTAATAAAGAAAGAAATATATAGATTATTCCTTTTTCGAAAAAACAACTATATATATATATATATTTTTTATTATTATTATTAT
>JBBPBX010042941.1:0-28161 GCA_038048925.1 Garcialebias charrua | reverse complement strand
AGCCGAGATACATAGTCCCTCCAGCGTGTCCTGGGTCTTCCTCTGGGTCTCCTCCCGGTGGGACATGCCCGGAACACCTCACCAGGGAGGCGTCCAGGAGGCATCCTGACTAGATGCCCAAGCCACCTCAACTGGCTCCTCTCGATGTGGAGAAGCAGAGGCTCGTTGCTTCATCACATAGCAGAGTCTCTCACGATTGGTTGCTGCGACGCGGCGAGCAACAGAAGCAAGAAAATTCTTGCTTCTGCTGCTCGCTGGCTCGGCTGCTGCGGACGCGCGCGTGCGTGGAAAGGGACTGCCGGGCGCTGCTTGAAATGCTGAAGACGCGCCGCGTCACGTTGCGCCGCGCCAAGATGCCCGGCCACATAGACTTTCAATGTAAAGTGGCTGCTTCGGAGGCGCGAAAAGCATTTGGTGGAAACACGGCTTTATAGGACATCTTTTCCTGCTCTGAAAATTGTTATCAGCTGTAGTTGAGACGGTTCTGTGCCGGTACCGGCTCGGATCTGATAAGATTGGACTCGGTTCCGAGGTCCGTTGTTGTTTCATCGGTAAATCGTTGTTCTTACAGCATGTAGCTCAGTCACGCTGTTTGAATTTGTTTAGCCATAATTTCAGATTTTTTGCGATGTGCTGAAACGTTTTTATTACGTTGTAAAGAGTCCGGAAGGTGAAGCTAAAAGCTAGCTTTCCTCCAACTTGGAAGCCGCATGTCTTCTTTTGTTGTGGTTTGGTCGACGGACATAAGACTACATTACCCATGAGTGCTTGGGTTAAGAACTACAAGTTTGTCTATGCTGTGATTAGTCGGTTATGCTTAAAGTGGTGACGCACTTCGTTGGGACGACCCACTCTTGTCGTCAGGTTTCACTTCAGTTACGCAGTTGTGACAAGTTCCATGCTTACTTGTCCATTAATACAGTATCTTTAAAAACCTGTTTAATCGCTGTGTTTTTGAGATTTTAAATGATGCTTTTAACGCAGTTGAAGCCACCGATCGCCATGGGACCTGCGGTCACGTGACATTGGAAGCTACAACTCGTTTATGGAACCGACCTTTTTCTTGAAAAGTTTAAAAATCACAGAACCTGTTCCAAACAGTTTTAACAACATCGAGTCGTCTCTTAAATTAACGTGGTTCGGGCGATTATCATGCATAGGCTCAAACTCTTTCCAAAAGTTGTTTTAAATCCGATTTTGTTAGATGCTACTCGTAAGCTAACAACAGGATACCAACAGGGCGCCGCCATTTTGCCACAGAGCACTAGCGGCCAGAAAGAATGATTACAGCCATCTAGTGGTTATAAATAAGCTTTGAACATCTGCTGTGATAAAACATGCAAAACTTTTACACATAATTAATGCAGGCATGTCTGCATTTTATTTAAAATAACACTTTTAATGTAATTCTGTATAGCTTTAAGCTTTCCAGTTTATTTTAAACACAAAGTTTAAAATAACAAACAAGAAACATCTTTTGTCTTGATTTTCTCGATAATTAAAACAAAGATAGCAGAACATATTTGAACATGTCACAGGTCGACAAATTGATAAAAATCACAGATTTTTATTTAAAGTAACATCTTTCATATTATGTTGTGCACACAAACTCTCCAGTTTATTTTAAATACAAATTATTTAAAATAACAAACTGAAAGACCTTCTTCTCTCCTGATAACTGTCAAATGCAGAAAAAACAGTTTCACTGAAACTGCAAAACATCTTTTTAAGGCATGATGAAGCAGCATCCTGGGAACATTTTACAGTGAAACCTTGCATTTAAGTCAGATCACTTTTATAAGCATTTGTGTGAATAAACAAGATTCAGGCTTGGGTTAGTTAGTAACTGTTGTTTGAATATAAGTCTATTTAAAGTTGACACTGCCAGAGGGCATTTAACTTTACATTTAATTGAGGATAAAACCTGCAATAAGGTACCTATGAATAATATGCTTATTAAACACAGTGAAACACATAAACCTGGAGGCTGGTTAGTTTAATTTACTCAATGCTACATTAAAAGTAATGATTTATATGCACACAGTAAAATAAGAACCATCTTACTTGATTTTTCACAGAAAATCAATACAAAGATGGACGTTCAAAAAGGTGCAACAACTGAGAGGGTCTACTCTTTGAGAGACCCTAAATGGTTTTGATCGGGCCATGGTTTTGCTACCCTTGTACCTTGCAGTGAGAGAATCTGTCTCAGAGCATGGTGACTACTCAGTTGCTGTGAATGTCCTTCAGAAATCAGGTGAACATCCACTAATTTTCTATGACAGGCTCCTCCATGCTTATTCAAGTGACATAAGTGACCCTGGCATGGAGGAAGATGAACAGCTTAAACATCTTTTCAGTGCAAATCTCTGGCCTAAGCTAAGCAGATGTGTACGCCTCAAGGCTAATTTCAACGAGAGTACCATGGAAGAAATAAAACAATACGCTGTGAAGGTTTTTGATGTGCTCACACAACACAAAACACCCTCAGAGGTGTACCCAGGTCAAAAGGTCAAATCCCACTCGCAGAAAATAGAAGAGGTTCCCTCTCCTACAGAGTGCGAGGGTAAACAGGTTTTTCAGACTAACAAACAACGAAATGTTGGTGCCAGCTGGAACAGTGACTCAAATTGGTTTAAAGGGAGCTCTACTCCTCGTGCACCTCAGATTGAAAAATCTGAGACGAGCAAAGAACCACAAAAGGTAGGTGTTTGCTCTCTAGGAGAACCAAAATGGTTCAGATCGAACCAAATGGGTTTAGACCTAGGTCTAACAGTGGGTGAACTTCGAAAGAAGTGGATGTATGGGCGCCGATAATCATTGAACAATGGTTGGTCCCAACAGGAACCCCCGAGACGTGGCCCTCCTGCCCCTGTACCTCGAACAGAACAGTTCGAGACATGCAAAGAGTCACACAAGCTCCAGAATAAAGGCACAACACCTCTACGCTCGGAAGAGACAGAGGAAGTAAGTAGTTTGTTAGAAGAGTTGAATGTTACAGTGGTTGACCAACCGGATACAATATGTGGCGTTATCCTTGATAATGACACTAACAACATTGTCCAACCTGGTGCAGCGATGTGCAGCACTGTCTTTTACAAAGACTCAGAGCAGACTGTTGACATCAAAAATGTCAACATTGCCAAAGATGCTGACAGCAAACAAATTGCTGATAGTCAACATCCTGAAGGTCATGATGCTGACAGCCAACAAGAGGCTGACAGTAACAAAGATTACACAGACAAAGGTACATGTAAACAGAAACGTGTACCAAGACCTAAAAGGTTTCTGTGTAACTTTATCAAAAGGGGGGTGACTAGGAAAGCTTACCTGCCAATCACATTAGAAGGGGTCCTCGCACGAGAAGCACTCCTGGATGGCAGTGCAGACATAACTATTGTGTCAGCCAAACTGTTCGAGGAGCTAAGGACCGCCGCTAATGGTGTTGACAGGCAAATACCCTTCGTGAAAAGTGCTATTGAGCTACAGGGCCTCGCAGAGACGAGAACAACCCTGACAGCTATAGCCATGGTTCACATGCAGATTGGCAAAATGTCACTATACCACCCGGTATACGTGTCTACACTTGACTCACTCCCATTTTTGGTTGGCCAAGATTTTATAAATCTTTTCGACGCAATTATAAATTATGGTGATCAGACGATGTGGGCCACAGTGAGCAATCCACTACCGATCGAGGTGCCTCCACAAGGTCATGACACTGACTGTCTAACAGCAGGAACCACAGAAGGCACATGGGAATGCCCAACCAAGAGCATAGGCCTGGTAAGTGAACCTTCAAATACAGGTGAGATAGAAAAGACCCAACAGTTGGACCAGACTGTGGCCCAGCAAGAGGACCTCCTCTGCGAGCTGACACATTCAGCACTCACTGAACACTGCCTACCACAGGTAGAAGAAGGTGTAGAGGTCCAAGGATCCCACACCAAAGACGATGTACTGTCCTCTGGGACAGGTAATTCGGCTATCAGCCAAGCTTTCGATGAAACCTTGGTTCAAGAGCATTTGAGTCTAGAACTAGTCAGAAATGACTTAGTTCTTACAGACTCAAAGAGCCCCTCTTCAGTCAAGAAGTGGGAAAACACGCACCACAACGACAGTGACCCGTCGCAGTCTGAACAATCAGACACACCTGCGACCGCGCCGACAGTTGTGACACGCCTGAATTACACAGAAAGAGGTAAACGTAAGAAGAAACGTTAGCTGAAACCTAAAAGGTTCCTGTGTACTGTCTACTCTCAGCTGCGCAAACAGCTTAAACTAAACAATGGCATCCTAACTCGTGCCCATGGACGGACGTCCTCACCTATGTGCATGGTCCCCCATGACCACAGGGGGGTGATGTTAGGTCATGCCCTTGACAAAGACAAAGATTTCAATAACCCCGCAAACAACAAAGATCTCGCAATCTCACAGACTTCTTGGGAAAATAAGGTTGTCCAAGCACAAGATAGTAAATAAACTAAACAGTTTAAACTATACTAGTTGCGAAAATAAACCGTTCCAACTAGAACTTAGAAACGCTAAGTATAAAACCCACAACAAAAAACTAACCTTAACAACCGTTTAAATCTGCAGGATTTAATTGACATCGATTATAAAGCTAAGACCTGTTTTTCTTGTGTGTGACACGTTGGAATCTGATGACAGAGTGAGTTAAAGCAGTGAAACGTTGTTTTCTAGTTGCCTAATTGCTAATTTTGTTGTTATTGAAGTTTGGTATTGTTTTCTGAACACTCTCAGCTAAAAGAGGTTTTGTATTAATGTTAGTTAAGGACTTAAATGGATTTAACAATGCAAACATGCAGTTTCATTTTGTTAAAAACCTCAATAATTGAAGAGTCATTGTAGATTAATGCTACTTAAGGTACTATAATCTACACTGATCTCACAATCATTTAAGTAGAACCGATTCAATCATTTCTATTCTAGATTATGCATTCATTTTTTGATGAGTCTCGCCATAGACTTTAAAATTTATAGGGAATACCAAATCTTACGTCGGCATCTAAAAGGACAACAGACATTTAGACCATACTATATTTTCTTTTCTATTTTTAGTTTAACTTTAAACTAAGTTATGAATGAAGGAATAGTTTGGAAGAAGAGGCCTTCATTACAGAAGCCCTCCTGAACCTTCTATAGATATAGATCCCTATATCTGATTTTTACAGCAATGATCCACCCCTTAATTGGTAATTGTAGCTGATCTAAACCATGATAGCCTACATACCAGGTGTATCCTCTTCCAACTCTCGACAAAGCAAGTCGCATATCTTTTTGCTCCTTCCCTCCCTAAGTTTTTCCTCCTCCCTGCTTGCTTTTTGTCTCGTCTGACTCTTCAGCGCTCACTCGAACCAATTTGCGATGGATTTAATAAATTGGGCTGTTTCTTCAATAGATAAGATTTTTTCCACGAAGCGGACCGTGCCAGGAGAAGCTGTCTGTCCCTCTGACACACACGCGGTTGGATACATGATGGATTCGTGGGGACAGTGGCAGCCTATGTGTCTGACCGTCTTGACTGTCGAAGACGTGGAAGATTTGTGGATTATTGGTCTATTGGTGGCAGCTGCTCTGTTTTTTGGCGTCAGCGGGGCTGTCTGTTACTTGAAGCTGAGGAAGGCTTCGGCGGCTATCAGCGCGCTGGCGAAACTTCCTGATCAGCAAGATTCTCTGATCCGGGCTGTGGGCTCCTCATCCCAGCTGTTGTACGAGCTCAATCGCACGTTGGGAGCGGCGGTGGATCACCGCGGACCTGCGGGACGCTTTGGAACTCGTTTACAGCCGCCCGGGCTCAATCAGGGCACAGATGGGGGTTCATAGATCGGAACCTCATATGATTTGGAATTTTGGCCCTGAAACAGCATCTGGACTTGGAAGGCTGCAGTGAAAAGAACACTGTGGTCTGGATTGAAGATAAACAAAAGACTATCTAATCTGGTTTCTGCACACGTCCTTGAAAAGAAGACTGTTTGGAAACTATTCTCCTGGAGCGTAGAGCTGAAGAGACCTTGCTGACCTCCCCCCCCTCCCCCCCAGAGATCTCTGTGCGTGCCTCGGATAACGCCCAGCTGAACAACCTGCTGAACTGTGTTCTCTGAAGTTACTCGCAGACTCTATATCTCCTTGCATGTCGTCAAAACTGCAACAATGTCTCGTCTGGTTGTGCTTATGCTGATAGAGTTTTTGGGACTTTATCATGGAGTGTCTTCAGGCAATCTTTGATAGATTCTTTTTTTGAATATCACAAATGATACCTATTGTGTTTTTCCTTTTTCCATATCTGATTTGCTCTTCATCCAGGACGGATGAGAGACGGCCGCGCTGATGAACATGTTATGTGTTTTGAATTGCAGCAGCTTAACATTCTCTGCCCCTCCTCTGGATGACTGTGTTTACATTATCACGTTGTATTGGTGAGAACTGGTGCAATGTTAATAAAGAATCTCTTATTTTTTATCTCTCTTATATAGGTAAGGCTTAATGTAAAATCCCAATCATAAGCCCACCTAAAACCACATAAATGCATGACACATAGAACCAGAGGGGCACAGACTGGAAACCAACCAGTCTACAACCTTCGATGTGGGGACCTGCTACTCCAACGTTGGTCTTCAACCTTCATCTAAGGGCCGCCTCCTCTGTGTCAATCGAGGGATCCCCTCTACATGCTGATTAAAACCATTGTTGCTGATGAAATCAACAACTCAAATCGTTATGGAATTACCTCTATGGAATTACCGCTGTGGATTATAAGACTTTGTTTTCCAAGGGATCACAGACTCAGTTTTCCAAGGGTTAACAGACTCAGTTTTCCAAAGGATTAAAAGCTTGCCACAATGGGATTTTCTACGAACTGTATGGAATTTCCAAAAACTTTATGGGATTATATTTTTTGATTTTTCTTTTTCCACTTGCTGGATCACATCCAGGTCAGAGACATTTGGTGGTGTCCTTTCGTGTTGGACATCATCCCCATGGACAGGCGATGATTTCCAAAAAGGGGGACTGTAGTGGAACACCTGATCTCTGACTTTTTGGTTTTATACCTTTTCACATCTCTCTGAAACTTTGAGTGTTACACTTTTCTTGAAGCTCTCAAGGAGACAAGTGGACACTATTTTATTACATTTATTTTGAATTAAGAGACACAAATCAGAAGAGACTTTCTTTAATTTGTGTTAATTCAGAATTAATCATTAGGTAATTAGGACTACCAGTCTTGGCCTCCCTTCACTGGCTACCGGTTCATCTTCGAATCCAATTCAAAATTCTCATGTATGTCTACAAATCGCTGAACAGTCTCGCCCCCGCCTATCTCTCGGATCTGATACACCCATATGTCCCTCCACGTGCTTTGAGGTCAGAGGATCAGGTACTCTTAATAGTTCCAGAAACTCGCCTTAAGCGCAGAGGTGACAGGGCGTTCTCTGTAGCAGGCCCAAGACTCTGGAACGAGTTACCGCTGCTCATCAAACAGGCCCCCTCCCTCTCGGTTTTCAAATCCCGGTTAAAAACTCACTACTACTCCATCGCTTTCAATGCCAGCTGATTTGTATTGGATCGTTTGATTTATGATCTGCAATGTTTTTATGTTTTTCGTGTTGTACTTCATTGTCTGTGTTGCCTGTTGCGTGTTTGTTTGTCCAGCACTTTGGTGTGGACTTGTTCCTGTTTAAAGTGCTTTATAAATAAAATGGTATGGTATGGTATGGTATGGTATGGTAATCAACACAATAACTTCAATATACTGTATTGATCGTGGTTTATGCTGTTAGAATATCAGTCACTTCTTCATATGAGGAATCAAAGCATCACCTGTTATGGATATGAACAGTATATTCTTAATATGTGTATGATTTTACTAAGCTGGTGTATTTTAAATATGCCAAAGTGAAGAACAAGTCAGAATAACCTGTTTTGGAAATGTTTAGGGACACTGTGATCAAGTCGTAGACTAAACTTGTTGTCTGTCTCCTTTTTCTAAAAACAAATCTCATCTGTTCTCAAAACAGATTCCCTGTTTTGTTCACACCTGCGTATTCTGACGTACTATTTTTCTCTCCTATCCTGAGTGATCTTCATGCGTTCCCCCTCTCTCATTTGGTGAAACAAACCAACGAGCGAACTGAACGTAACTGCTGGTCATACTCCCTTCTTAAGGAACACTTTCTGTAGGCTCGTCAGAGTGAAATCAGAGTGAAACGGAGCAAAAGAGAGCAAAATGGGGCAAGAGCAGTGTTCCCCAAACTACGGCCCACGGGTCGCATCCGGCCCGCCCCCACATTGCAACATGGCAAGTATTAAATGGTGTCTTGAATAAAAATAAGGTTGGTTGTGGTATTTCTAAATATTTCATTGAGAATAACCAAGAAATCCACGATGAAAATGAAATTGTCAATGGATTTAATAATTATTTTGTTAATGTAGGATCAAACCTTGCAGAAAAAATACCAAAAGTGGATAGAAATGTGAGTCACTTAATAAATAGTCCTGTAAATAGTATGTTTCTGAGAGAAACGGACAATGAAGAAATAATGATGATGGTTAAAACATTTACTAACAAAAGATCTAAAGACAGTGAAGATTTGGACATGATGGTCGTAAAAGAAATAATAGGCCATGTTATAGAACCATTTACATATATTTGTAATTTGTCGTTCTCAACGGGTATTTTTCCAAATAGAATGAAGATAGCTAAAGTGGTTCCACTTTATAAGAATGGTGACAAATGTCAATACAACAACTACAGACCAATTTCTTTATTACCACAGTTCTCTAAAATCTTGGAAAAACTGTTTGCATCCAGATTAGATCTCTTTCTTGATAAACATAATATACTAAGTAATAGTCAATACGGGTTTAGATCAAAAAATTCAACTTCGTTGGCTTTAATGGAGTTAATGGAACACATAACCACGGCAGTAGATCAAAAGCAATACTGCGTCAGTGTGTTTGTTGATCTTAAAAAGGCATTTGACACGATTGATCACACAATACTACTGGAAAAATTGAATAAATATGGCATTAGAGGACCGGCTCTACAGTGGTTACATAGTTACTTAGAGAATAGAAAACAATTTGTACAGATAGATGAAACAAGATCTAACCTTTGTGAAATATCATGTGGTGTACCACAGGGATCCGTACTTGGTCCTAAGTTGTTTATATTGTATATTAATGATTTAATGGATGTTTCGTGTGTTCTTCAATGTGTTCTTTTTGCCGATGACACTACATTCTTTTATTCTGGTAATAACCTGGAGCAAATGTTGGAATTGATGAAGAAGGAATTTATTAACATACAAAACTGGTTTAATTTAAATAAGTTATCTCTAAACATTCAAAAAACAAATTATATGATTTTCGGTAATAAAAAGGTAACAACTGAAGTTCCTTTCAGTATCAACGGATTTGAAATATGTAGAGTAAATGAAATTAAATTCCTGGGTGTGATTATTGATGAGAGACTGTCATGGAAGCAACACGTAAATTATGTTAAAATTAAATTATCCAAATCCATTGGAGTACTATATAAGGTAAAGGACTTACTTGATGATAAATCTTTGTTTTTGCTGTATAGTACATTCATACTACCACATTTGATTTATTGTGTTGAAATTTGGGGTACAGCATGCAAAACTACAACGAAACCTATTTTTATTTTACAAAAAAGAGCTTTAAGGATAATTACTAGAACGCATTATCACCATCCATCTAGTGTGCTGTTTTATAAATTGAAGTTACTAGGATTTTATGATTTGGTGGAATATAATATTTTTTTATTATTGTATAAAGCACAAAATAACAATCTACCTTCAAATATTCAAAAGCTTTTTGTAAAAAGGATAAGTTGTTATAATTTAAAGGGTAAAGATATTTTTGTTATACCACAATACAGAACAAGTTTAAAGGGTCGATTTACTTTAATATATGGAATTGGTATTTGGAATAGATTGGACTATGATGTAAAGGTTGCACAGTCAATGTCTGTATTTAAAAAAATGATCAAGAATTCATTGTTGAAAAACTATGTATAAATGCTATATACTTAAAATCTCTCGAAATTGGTTATATAATTTATGAATTACAAATATGATTTATGGATAAATTTTGCTTGACATGATTGTTTGAATGGAATTTTGTTTTTACAAAAAGGGGCAGATATTATAAGATTATTTTCTTCTGCTTCCTTTCATTTTAAATTTGTTCTTTATTTTTCTGAGTCTTTTGTAATTTCTTTTGTTCTTTGTATTTTTTTTTAAATTTGAAATGAATGAATAAAACAAACAAACAAACAAACATTTGGTCCGGCCCCCAGAACAATAGAAAAAAATAATAATAATTTTTAATTTTTTTAATTTTATTTTTTTTTTACAAATGAATACATGTACAGTACTGTACGGTCACCAAGTACTTAGCCTATCCTAACACAGTTTTTAAAGATGAAGGAGTAAGTTGAATTGTCTCCCTTTCACATAAAGGGAGCTAGCTGGGGTGGGGGGTGGGAGGAGTGACGATATTCCAATGCGCAGCAACGCTTTCCTCAGCCCTCCTCATCTTGTATTCTCACAGACATAGTCTTGCGAGTTTTGGGTGCGGTGACACAGCGCTCTCACGAGACTTTAGGACAGCAGTGGAACTGTCGGTGCACAGTAAACATGGATGGAAAACTAGCAAACAAGCAAACAAAAACGTATTATTTTCACACAGAGTGGGAGGAGGAGTATTTTTTTGTTTATTCTAATTCAAAGTCTATTTGCCTCATCTGTAATTCGAGCATCACCTGGCGTGGATGGAGAGTTCTGGAGTCTGCTCTCAGAAGAAAAGTATCCTTACATCCGAAGATGTGCTTTGAACTTAACAGCACTTTTTGGATCTACCTACCTGTGTGAGTCTGCTTTTTCACACATGAAAATCATCAAGTCCAAAAACAGATCCACAATGACTGATGATCATCTGGAGACCTGCCTGCGCCTCCCAACCACCTCATACTGCCCCGCGCCTCCTCCTCTCAGTGTCAGAAGTGCCACTAAGGTAGAGACACATTTATTTTATACAGCTTGCACCAGATGACACCATCCTGCTGCACAGAGCAGCTGCCTAGTTTTGATATTTAGGTTTTATTGAGGTTTGAAATAGTTGTTGGAGATTTGTAAATCTGCACCTTTGTAAGTCACTTTTTGTAAATAGTTAGTGTAAATGAGGGAGTTTTATATTGTTCAGTTCATTGTTTATTCGTTTCTTTAAAAAATATGGTGTGCTTTTCAAATATTGCGTCATTTTACTTTGATAAAATACTTTAATTAAATAAAACTAGCAACACATTACGTTCTGTTTTATTTACTTTAAAGAAGTGAGGAGTAGGGAGATGAAAAATTTTGTTTTTTGATACTGAGACTGGACGAGTAGCTCTCGGCAAACTGCCGACTTCAAAAGTAACTCTTGGTTCAAAAAAGGTTGGGCACCCCTGATTTAGGCACTCCTGCAATCGTCACACTTTTTCCTGTTAAAAACTGACTCCGGCCCCCCACCAGAGAAGGGAAAAGTTATGTGGCCCTCACAGGAAAAAGTTTGGGGACCACTGGGCAAGAGAGTCAAATGGAGGCTGGAGTGAGTCAACTATGAACTTGCTCTGTTTGAAGCTGATAACGTCCGACCATGAGTCAAAGGGTCCGCGTTTCTCAGCAAGGTTTTATAGCCAGCTCGCTGTAGAACCTATTTTGAGCTTCTAAGCTCAGAATACAATGTGTTCTCCCCAAGAGCACATTTATTCTGAAAAGCCAACCAGGACATGCGTTACTACGGTCCGAGTCTTGGCACATGTCTGGAGATGCTGAAGAACGGTAAACAGAATGACCAACTGGACCTCGGGAGATTGACCATCTTCATGAGGTAACAAGTCGTCAAATGCTTTGCCAAGTCGTACCGACGTTGTAGCGGAGATCGGCCGGAGAGCTGCCATGTTTCCTGGTTAAAACACACCACTTTGTACCGCCGCTTTGGCGTGGGGGATAAGCGAGCGGCACATGTTCTGAGGCTGGGCCTCTCTGTAGGCGTTGCGGGTTCGCGTCCCAGACCCGACGAGCTATTTTCTGCAGTCTCTCCCCTCTCTCTACCCGTTTAACCCTCATCCTCTACAATAAAGGCCACTAGAGTCCTAAAATGTAAAAAATAAATAAATAAAACATTTAAAAAACACCACTCTAACTCCTTTCATCCTTAAATTTCATCCTTAAACTTCCTCCTCTTATTTTTATTTCTAAAGGTAAAACTGTAAGTTTGTACCACAGAAATAAGTTAATATAAGACCCATTAACTTGTGTTCTGTTGTTCCTATGTTTTAATCTGCTGAAAAGTTAGTTATAGGAAACTGATCGATCAATCTATGTAAATATGTTTTGATTGTAATTTAATGATTTGTTATTAAATGATTCTACCTTTGGTAGGTCAAACATAGTAACGTTTCCTGTCAATTACATTCACTGAGTCACACATTTATTGATATTAATCTGAAAAAGATGAGAACCCGTGAAATTGATGGTAAGTTTGTGTCAGTCAAACTCTACTCAAATCTATCATCTAAAATATAGATAAGTCAGCAAATGGATCAATTTATCTATTTTATTACAATTGGTGGCCCGTACGGGGATCTGAAAGACTAAATTAATCTTTATGTGCTTATAATATGTTTGCATATGTGGTCCAATTTTTAGACTCTGACAGATTATTTCTTTTGGCTGGAAAAGTGTTCAAAACGTTGCATTAGCTGCAGGTCTTGTCATTTGATGCTGGGAAATTGTCTGTGATCAACTTTTATAACGCTGTGTGATGCTTTTGATGAAGATTTGTCACGTTGTGTTAGATGTGTCTATTGTTCTGGTAAACTCGGTCCAGATTACGTGTTCACAAACTGCGATAATCTCATTGTTAAATGACCGCCAAGTCATTTTAAATATGACTCATCAAGTCATTTTAAAAGCTATTTCCATGTCTGCAAAGATCCTGTGTGTGGTAGTTTATATTTTAGACAGTAATGCCGGGTTTCCACTAAATGCATCAAAACGCTCCCAACGCACCGTGTTTGCTGCTTGTCAACAGATGTCTGTTTCCACCGAACGTGTCTGATGACGCGCAGTGGAAGAAACGTCTGGCTCCCTTCCCGGTCAGATATGTGTTGTTTTTCTGTGCACCGAGCAGATAAAATCAGCTTCACGTGAGCCTCGTTACTACTTGAGTGGGTTTTCTACGAGCCGAACTGCAGCTCCAAAAGTCTTTGTTGAGATTAAAACTTTTTTTATGTTTGGGGTGATCGTACGCTCGAGTGGACAGCAGCAACTTTAAAAATGCCAGGTTTCCTACCGGAGGCTGTTTTCGCCACGGAGGCTTGACGGGGTAAGTTTAAAAAGTTCACAAAAAGTCCCGTCGTCGTTGCTTCATCACATAGCAGAGTCTCTCACGATTGGTTGCTGCGACGCGGCGAGCAACAGAAGCAAGAAAATTCTTGCTTCTGCTGCTCGCTGGCTCGGCTGCTGCGGACGCGCGCGTGCGTGGAAAGGGACTGCCGGGCGTTGCTGCGCTGCTTGAAATGCTGAAGACGCACCGCGCCAAGATGCCCGGCCACATAGACTTTCAATGTAAAGTGGCTGCTTCGGAGGCGCGAAAAGCGTTTGGTGGAAACACGGCTTTATAGGACACCTTTTCCTGCTCTGAAACTTGTTCTCAGCTGTAGTTGAGACGGTTCTGTGCCGGTACCGGCTCGGATCTGATAAGGTTGGACTCGGTTCCGAGGTCCGTTGTTGTTTCATCGGTAAATCGTTGTTCTTACTGCATGTAGCTCAGTCACGCTAGTTGAGACGGTTCTGTGCCGGTACCGGCTCGGATCTGATAAGATTGGACTCGGTTCCGAGGTCCGTTGTTGTTTCATCGGTAAATCGTTGTTCTTACTGCATGTAGCTCAGTCACGCTGTTTGAATTTGTTTAGCCATAATTTCAGATTTTTTGCGATGTGCTGAAACGTTTTTATTACGTTGTAAAGAGTCCGGAAGGTGAAGCTAAAAGCTAGCTTTCCTCCAACTTGGAAGCCGCATGTCTTCTTTTGTTGTGGTTTGGTCGACGGACATAAGACTACATTACCCATGAGTGCTTGGGTTAAGAACTACAAGTTTGTCTATGCTGTGATTAGTCGGTTATGCTGAAAGTGGTGACGCACTTCTTTGGGACGACCCACTCTTGTCGTCAGGTTTCACTTCAGTTACGCAGTTGTGACAAGTTCCATGCTTACTTGTCCATTAATACAGTATCTTTAAAAACCTGTTTAATCGCTGTGTTTTTGAGATTTTAAATGATGCTTTTAACGCAGTTGAAGCCACCGATCGCCATGGAACCTGCGGTCACGTGACATCGGAAGCTACAACTCGTTTATGGAACCAACCTTTTTCTTGAAAAGTTTAAAAATCACAGAACCTGTTCCAAACAGTTTTAACAACATCGAGTCGTCTCTTAAATGAACGTGGTTCGGGCGATTATCATGCACAGGCTCAAACTCTTTCCAAAAGTTGTTTTAAATCCGATTTTGTTAGATGCTACTCGTAAGCTAACAATAGGATGTCAACAGGGCGCTGCCATTTTGCCACAGAGCACTAGCGGCCAGAAAGAATGATTACAGCCATCTAGTGGTTAGAAATAAGCTTTGAACATCTGCTGTGATAAAACAAGCAAAACTTTTACACATAATTAATGCAGGCATGTCTGCATTTTATTTAAAATAACACTTTTAATGTAATTCTGTGTAGCTTTAAGCTTTCCAGTTTATTTTAAACACAAAGTTTAAAATCACAAACAAGAAACATCTTTTGTCTTGATTTTCACGATAATTAAAACAAAGATAGCAGAACATATTTGAACATGTCACAGGTCGACAAATTAATAAAAATCACAGATTTTTATTTAAAGTAACATCTTTCAAATTATGTTGTGCACACAAACTCTCCAGTTTATTTTAAATACAAATTATTTAAAATAACAAACTGAAAGACCTTCTTCTCTCCTGATAACTGTCAAATGCAGAAAAAACAGTTTAACTGAAACTGCAAAACATCTTTTTAAGGCATGATGAAGCAGCATCCTGGGAACATTTTACAGTGAAACCTTGCATTTAAGTGAGATCACTTTCATAAGCATTTGTGTGAATAAACAAGATTCAGACTTGGGTTAGTTAGTAACTGTTGTTTGAATATAAGTCTATTTAAAGTTGACACTGCCAGAGGGCATTTAACTTTACATTTAATTGAGGATAAAACCTGCAATAAGGTACCTATGAATAATATGCTTATTAAACACAGTGAAACACATAAACCTGGAGGCTGGTTAGTTTAATTTACTCAATGCTACATTAAAAGTAATGATTTATATGCACACTGTAAAATAAGAACCATCTTACTTGATTTTTCACAGAAAATCAATACAAAGATGGACGTTCAAAAAGGTACAACAACTGAGAGGGTCTACTCTCTGATCGAACCTAAATGGGTTCGTTCGGGCCGTGGTTATGCTACCCTTGTACCTCGCACAATGGGAGAAACTGCTTCGAAGCATGGTAACTACTTAGCTATGGTGAATGTCCTTCAGCAATCAGGTGAACATCCCCTGTTGTTCTACGACAGGTTCCTCTCTGCTTATTCAGGTGACTTAAGCCTGTGTGAGCGATGCACTGCAAAACCTGACTGAACAAATAACTGCACTGGAACTAAAACATCCAGATTCACTTTTCATCATACTTGGTGACTTTAACAGAGCTAAACTTAGCCACGAGCTTCCAAAATATAAACAACATGTTAATTGTCCAACCAGGGATAACAACACGCTGGATCACTGCTACACTGTCCTGAAAGATGCCTATCGCTCTGTTCCTCATGCAGCCTTGGGTCACTCTGACCACTGTTTGGTTCATCTTATTCCAACCTACAGGCAGAAACTGAAAACTGTAAAGCCTGTAGTGAAAACAGTGAAAAAGTGGACCAGAGAAGCAAAACAAGACCTACAGGACTGCTTTGACTGCACTGACTGGAGTGTTTTTGAAGCTGCTACGGACAACCTGGATGATGTGACTGACACTGCCATATCCTACATTAGTTTTTGTGAAGATCTCTGTGTTCCAACAAAAACCTTCCGCTCATTCGGCAATAACAAGCCATGGTTCACAAATTTGAATTGATAAAGCTTTTCGGATGAGAAGCGAAACGTCTTCTGTTACAAATAAAGTCCAGTTGATCTTGAATTGAACGCCTTTTTGATGGTTCACAAACAAGCTCAGCCAGCTTCGTCAGGCTAAAGCAGAGGCCTACAGGAGCCAGGACAGAGCTCTGTACAAAAAGACCAAAAACGCATTGACTAGGGAGATCAGATTGGCTAAAAAATGCTACTCTGAAAAGATGAGAAGTCAGCTCTCAGCCAACGACCCTGGTTCAGTGTGGCAAGGCCTCCAGCAGATCACAAACTACAGAAGACCATCCCCCGCTGCAGAGGCTAACAAAGCCCTTGCTAACGACCTGAACAGCTTCTATTGTAGATTTGAGAAGAAGACATTCACACCTCCACAACCCACAGCAGCATCTAACATCACTCCTGCATCGACACCCCCTCTGTCTCTCCCTCCCCCCACCACTCAAGTTGCACTCCAGATATGTGAAGCTGATGTGAGCCGATTGTTCCAGAAACAAAAGATCAGAAAAGCACCAGGACCAGATGGTGTCTCACCTTCCTGCCTTAAGATCTGTGCTGAACAACTGGCTCCAATCTTCACAAATATATTCAACAAATCTCTGGAGCTGTGTGAAGTCCCTTCCTGCTTCAAACGCTCCACCATCATTCCAGTCCCCAAGAAAACCTCCATCACAGGACTAAATGACTACAGGCCCATCGCCCTAACATCTGTGGTCATGAAGTCCTTTGAACGGCTGGTCCTGACCCACCTGAAGGACATCACTGGACATCTGCTAGACCCCCTGCAGTTTGCCTACCGGGCAAATAGGTCAGTGGATGATGCAGTCAACATGGGACTGCATTTCATCCTGCAACATCTAGACCACCCGGGGACTTATGCAAGAATCCTGTTTCTTGATTTTAGTTCAGCATTTAACACTATTGTCCCAGACATTCTCTCCACCAAACTCTCCCAGCTCACTGTTTCTCCTGCCATGTGTCAGTGGATCACCAGCTTCCTAACAGGTAGGACGCAGCAGGTGCAGTTGGGGAAAATCATGTCCTCCTCACAGTCCATCAGCATTGGTGCCCCTCAGGGTTGTGTGCTCTCTCCACTGCTCTTCTCTCTATACACCAATGACTGCACCTCTAATGACCCGTCTGTTAAACTCCTGAAGTTTGCAGATGACACTACAGTCATTGGACTTATCAGTGATGACAACGAGTCTGTGTACCGACAGGAGGTGGAACGACTGATGTCCTGGTGCAGCCTGAACAAACTGGAGCTGAACACATTGAAGACAGTAGAGATGAGAGTGGACTTCAGGAGACACTCCCCCAGAACTGCTGCCCCTCAAAATCTTCAACAGCCCCGTGTCTACGGTAGAGTCCTTCAGGTTCCTGGGAACCACCATCTCAACTGACCTGAAGTGGAAGCACAACATCACCTCCATCCTTAAAAAGGCCCAGCAGAGACTGTACTTCCTACGCCAGTTGAGGAAGCTGGACTTGCCTCAGGAGCTGCTAATCCAGTTCTACACTGCAGTCATTGAGTCCATCCTGTGTACATCTATCACAGTCTGGTTTGGAGCAGCCACAAGGCAGGAGAGGAACAGGCTGCAGCGAACAGTGAGGACGGCTGAGAAAGTCATCGGGGCTTCTCTGCCCTCCATTCAGGACTTGTATTGTAGGTTTTGTTATATGTATTTGTAGGGCATTACAGTCTGTCCAGAAATCCAACACTCGTTGGACAGAGCACGTACAAAAGTTCAGGAGTTCATAGAACATCTGGTGAGAACCAGAATAACAAAGTCATTAATCCTAAATTTGTGTTCCTCCATGCAAGGGAAAAACTCTTACCCTCTGACAAGACACAGATAAGCTAAACTGTTTATGTTCATGCAAAGTTCCCTTTTTAGGAAATACACTGTCTTTGCCCTTCCCAAAACTGTTTTCAGTTCTTCCCTTACGGGAAAGAACAGACCCTTTTTCTTACATAAGAAATGACGTCAAAAGAAGGTATAAATGAAACTACATGCTATTCTGAGGACACAGATTAGATTCGATTCGGTATAGACTGTTCAGCTGTATGTTCTGTATTTACTTATTAAAAGAGTTCTCTTGCTGGCAAAGGAAGAAAGGTCTCGTCTCAAATTATTCAATATGAGGACCAGTTCGCCTCAACATTTGGTGGCTCCGTACGGGTTTGCCGTCTGATCTGGCTGCTTTCTTCTGCTGACTGAGACTGGAAGAAATATTGGGCCCTTTGGTAAATATGTTTTATTTTATTGTATAAGTGATTTCTTTCCTTCTCAGCTGGTGGAGAAAGTGTTCGCTTGATCAGGGCTATAGAACCTGTAAACTGAGGATTTCTTTCTTTTGCCACTAAGAGCAGATATTTAGAAACTTGCAAGTTTTGGCTGTTTGACAAATTAAAAATGAATTCAAATTGAAAATTAAATAGTTTTCATATGCTGACAGTCAAATTGGAATTAATTTGGATATAATACAAACAGCTTTCTGTGTCGACACTGCAGTAAAAATATAGTTTGAAAATGTGCTTTAGACTTGGTAAAACTAAATTGCATGTTATATTTCAAGCACTTAAAGTAAAGCTATATTGGTAAACCGGTTGTAAAAATTAAAAAGCTAGTTGATCACTAGTCTCCTTGTATATATATAAAAGGAGGTTAAAAAAGCTGTACCCGGATCAGTTTCTGAGCGCAGGAGAAAAACGCGGCAGAAGTAAGGTTTAAAGCTGAAGTGATCATTCAGTCCATTTTTGTCTGACAAGGCGGAATTGGGTAAAAGCTGTAAATTACAGTCACGTAAGGTAGGAGTTTTACTACGTGGTAAGCGAGTTATAAGTACGTTAAATTTGGCATTAAATTTAGTGAAATGTAACATACAACGCGTTTGAATGAGAATAACATCATACCATGGTTAAAGGCCTGAAAAGAATACAAACTGTGCACAGTTGAATAAAACAAATATCTTTATTAAAAACTGTACATGTACATTCAAATACAAATATTTAATATTGAATTTAATATTTAATAATATAATTTAATAATAGCTATGAACAAATTGCTTAAAATGCACTAAAAGTGTTAATAGAAATAACAAAAATTAAATTATAAAATATAGTGTTAATACATAAATTATTGCCTAAAGTGTTAATATATAAACTGAATCAATAATTAAAGTGTTAATAAAAATAAAGTGTAAGGTTACGACATAAAACGTGAAAATTATAATACATAGCCATTGTTTAGAGTAGAACAGGGCTGTGTGAGATGCTGCATGTCTGTGCTAAATTTAGATTTGCAGGAAACTTGCTGCGCTCCTGTGTGCATGAAAGGCGTTGTGTGCAAGGAATGTTGGAAAACTTTTCGATGTGAGAGCAATTTCTGCTTCTTAAAATATTTGTCTGCTGTGTTTGGAATTTCCTGTTTAAACTAGCTGTTTTGTAGTATTGCTTGAGAGGAGATGAGGAATGTTTTTTCTAAGGAAGTTGGAGTGTTAAGACTTTTGAAAAGTGTTAAATTTCTTCTAAGGCCATGCGTTTCTTGATCGTTTTTACACTGGTAGCTGTCATCTGATTTTGCTGGATGTGAAGAAAACATTGTTGTTTTGAGTCGAGGAAGAGTCGGAATGTTTGTGCTGTGGTTTTCTTTTTTCTTCTCTTCTTCTAGTGTGTGCTGTCCCAGGGCTTTGATAGAAAACAGATGTTTCCTGTGAAGAAACAGTTTGTTTTGGTTGAGTGCGGGAGAGACAGTGTTGTTGAGAAAAGCTGCTGGTTTTCTTTTTTTCTCTCGTGTCTCTTTCGTCATTTTTTTTTGTTTTCTCTCGGTGGAGTGGAGTTGGTTTGTAGTGGAGGACAGATTTTTCTCCTGAAAAGATACGCAAACATACACACACACACGGAAAAGATTAGACAAAGAGATGAACACTCACACACACACACATTAGTTTTAAAGAAAACGTACAGTTAATTCTAATTTCATAAAAGTAAACAAAATTTGAAATAAGGTGCTTAAGTGTTTAAACTAGGAATAATACGACGTCTTCATATGTGTATCTGAAGAAAAACGGTGTAAAAGAAGCTGGGGACTACGCCCTTCGGAAAATTGTCAAACTACCCCCACACATACCCACGCACAAGATAATTTGTGTGAGGAAACATTCCCGAAACATTCCCGAAAAGAAAATGGGATAACAAGAAGATCAGAAATAAAGACACACGCAAACATGTGCTTAACACGGTCATAAACAGGGTCAAACAAAACCTGATTAAGTTTACTACCTTAAAAGTTTGTTTAAAACAGTGAAAGGAACTATAAGTTATAAAGAAGACAATACAAAAAGTTACTTACTTGCGGTTCGCCGGTGGAGTGAGTGATTCTGTGATGCGAGACAGCTGGAACAAAGAGGTCTGCCGCCCCACCCGTCTTTTTTCTCTCCCTCTCTTAAAACTGCTCCCGTGGTAGAGTCGTTTCGCTGCAATGAGACCAGTGAAAAAAGCTACACACACACACACAGACAAACACACTCGCACACACAGCAGACTCTTATGAGAAGCCACAGGAAAATGAGTGGAATATAAATTCAATTGTGTTAGACATTCCAAAACTATATGTTCGTTCTGAAAACAACGTACACTATATAAAAGAATAGAGAATAAAACTGTACTCACATTAAAACTTTGAAAAGAAGGGGTGTTGGTTTGTCTTGCCGAACGGAGCAATAATGAGGCCTGTTTGAGAGTGACTCATGAATTACCATAAAAGGAGTTGACTTCCAAGCCTGAACCAGGCTTGGTGCTAGGGAGTGGATTGAGAAGTGCAAGTTCTGCTGTTCATCTCTAGAGCAGAAAGTTTTTGTGCAGAAAACAACCAGAACTTTAAATAATTATTTTTATTCAAACCTTTATGAACAGTTTCATAGTACTTTGAGATTAATGAAAAGTGCATTATAAATTGAATTCATTATTGTTATTATTAACAGTTGAATGCATTTTATTCATTAAAGCATAAATATAAATATAAATCTTCTTCGAATTGTACTACAGATTTACTTTAAACATAATTGGTTTTGAACACTTTAGGTAAATAATGATTACATACATCTTTGTCTCTCCGTACAAGAATAATTTTTACTTAGATTGGATCTCTCTGGTCTGAAAATATAGAACTAAAATGATTTAAATGCAGAAATAATTTTATTTATATTAGAAAAACTGAACAACATACAATTTTAAAATTGATTTAAAGCTCTGTAATAATAGTGATCTTTCAGTATGAACTTTGATTTTGTGAAAAGAATATAAGATAATGCTAATATATTTTTGTTTTGTGCCACGGTGACAGAATTACTTACTGGGTGTGTTTCTCAAACCGATTGAAGCCAGAAAACATCTATGATGATAATATGAGGAACTGAGACACTGTCACTGAAGACAGCTGTCATGCACCTATGATAAACTGAATCTGAGCGCTGAGAGTCACAGAGACACTGGAACACAGTAGAGCTGGAGAAGTGTAAATGAACTGGAAAAATGTCTCGGGAGAGGACACGTTCAAACGCTGAAAGTGTATTTGAGGGGCACACAAAGGAATGACATCCGTGAACTGAAAAAACGGGGCGGAGGCTGCTATGAGCAACTTTGAAAAAAAAAAAAAGAAAGTCAACTGTTGCAGAAGCCGAGAGACTGAACTGAGTCACATGAAGCTTTTGGACACACGCAGTAAAATGTGGACTGAAAATGGACACTATCAAGACATCTGGTGAATCACACACAGTTAAATGATGTTTACTGTGAGCAATTGTTATTTAAAGTCTACTTATTACAGTATTATATAAATAACTGATCGGATTTCATACTGAAAAAGTAAATTTTGTAAGCCAATTAAGTCTGGATAAGAAAATGATTTTTTGAGTGAACACATTGAGACAAAATGTTAAGGTAACAACTTATGATGTAAACAAAAAGTTTATCTTTAGGTCAGACGATTTTAGGCTGAGTTTTCTGAAAAGAACGTGTGAACAGTTCATACTGTTTAAAAAGAAATAACTTTAAACCAAGAAAGTGGCTATACAAATAAACAAATAAAAATTTACATCCAGGTATAAAATTATTACACAAATCACATTTTATAGTTTGACCACTGTTCACACATACAAAGTATTGTGTTAGACAGATAAAAACATACACATTTTCACATATATTGTAACAACATATCACATATTCATTGCCAAGTAAATTTAGACACCAGAGTAAAACAGTCTGGAACATTCTTTGTTTGTTACAGCTGATTGTTAAAAATAGAGGAGCCAGGGTCAAAAGGTTGTACAGGAAGTCAGACAACGGGAGAAACAGGAAGTTGAAGCAGGGGCCTGAAAACTTGTGCCGAGACACAAGAGATCTTTTTGGAAATTACTCTTTCATGCTTGTGACATTTTTAAGAAGAACATATCATATGAAAATTGCTTTTATGATTGAATTGTTATCTGACAAATAATTGACAGTGATTTATAAACTTGCTATGCTTGAAATAACTTTAATTCGACTGTAAGTTGTTGGAATAATGCCCGTAGGCTTAGATGTGTTTCAGATAAGTAAATAAATAATTGGGTAAATTAATGCTGATTGCTGACTTAGAGTGGAGTGTAGAGGTTTAAAAAAGAGAAGTTAGGAATGAAAAGGTCATTGTGCACATTTTGGGTAAACTATCAGCACTGAATTGTTAAATAGTTTTGTTTTTAAAGTAGTGCGGAGTGTAATGTGTATTTGTGTTGATTGTAGATTTGGATAGGGGTTGTTCGTTTGGTTCTGTTACTGGCTGATCACTGCTGTTTGAACTGGTGGTTGGGGGAAACTGAAATGAGATTTTTCTTTCTGCCGATTTTTTCGATTTTCTATTTTGTATGTAGCTATGTGAGAGAATGTTTTGTGTTGTGTTTTTGTTTAAAGTAGAACTAACATAAAATGAACAAGACTTATATATAAAACAAAATAAATGAACTTGTTTAGATCATAAAAGCAAAATTTTTATGTTTAAGGAATATTTAATGGAACAATTAATGAAAGATGTCAAACAACAGAAAACATGAAAAGAAAAAGCCATTTGGTTCTAAACTGTTTTATTAATTAAAATTCGAATTTCATTAGTCTACCGGTAGCAATTTGGGGTTTTCAGTGCACTGAAGAGAATTAATATTTCTCGCCCATCATAATCAGATAAGCTTAGTGAATTGTTCTATACAACTAAAATAGTCACTGCAGATGACAAAATGTTGCAACAAACTAAAATTAATCTCTTAAATTGATGCATGGTCAAAAGAAATAATGTACAAAAGGCATTGTTCATGTTGATTTCTAACTATATTGTATTTTTCTACAGGATATCTGCAGGTTAGGTCCACGAACAGATGACTTCCAGTGGACATTTCAACTTGTTTAAACTGTTTTCTCCTCCTTGCAGCTGTTATTCATTACATTGATGTTCTGTGCATGCATGATGAATTATTGTGATATAACCAAATTATTTTTCCTGCGCTTGCAAAAACTGTTGAAGAGAAAAGATAGGGTCAGTTAGGATTATTGTTTCAGCTCCTAAATACGGAAGAAGATCCATAAAGTTGATGTTCCTGAAATTTCTGTCCAGTAAGTATTAATTTGCTTGGTATGTATCAAACACACACAGACACAACAATATGTATCAAACACACACAGACACAACAATACTCTGAATTTGTTAGTTGTATCAATAAACTATCAATGTTTAGTTTTTTAAGACATACAATGTGGTAGAAAAATGCTACTGGTAAAACAATAATGAATTAATTAATTGATTAATTGGTTACTTAATAGTTAATTAGTAAAAGGACTGTACTGTATTTTGTTGTATTGATTTTTCTCCATCAAAATTTTTAAGCAGGAACCGAGTGCCAGACTTCTAAGATTGACCAAAGCTTTCAACAGGAAGCAAAGCAACATCTGTTGGACAAAGAAGCAAATACCTTAACGGTTGATTCAATTACATGACTGTATGTATTTTGTTGTATTGTTTTTTCTCCATCAATATATTTAAGCAGGAACCGAGTGCCAGACTTGTAAGATTGACCAAAGCTTTCAACAGGAAGCAAAGCAACATCTGATGGACAAAGAAGCAAATACCTTAACGGTTGATTCAATTGCATGACTTAAGATAAGCATGGAACCTTACAGTTATCTGTATTAATACTAATTTACCAAACAGAAAATACACATGAACTGCATGAAAGTGCATGGCACAATAATAAAAGAAATTATAAAAGGGAGGTGGAACACAATCAGAACATTGAATAGTTTCAGCTTTACTTACAAAATTTTAACACAACAGCTTTCATATTAAGCAGTTAATAACTTTCTGCAAAACTCTTTTGTTAAGCATGACCCAGAATGTTATGTATGAAAAAGGAGAAGGGAAGCTTGTTTCCACTACAGATGCTGAGAAAGGAGAAAAGTGAAGACGAGGTGGAAAACAAGGTCTTCCTGGACGACAACAACATGGCTCGTGGTGAAGGCTCGCTCTGGAAGGACCGTGACCAGTTGGTGACCAGCTACACCTGCTGCAAAGTCGAGATTGAGAGAGGATCCGCACGGTTCAAGCAGACGTTCAACATGAGAGGACCAACATGGTTCATGCAGAAATCCAGAAAGAAGGAAGCTGTACCTGGTGTAACTGCAGTCAATGCACCAGAGTTCAAGAAAAACAAGGACAGTGTTGTGAAGAATATAAACTTTGACAAAACATCAAGACAAAGAGCAGAAAACTAGTCTGATACGTGTTCTGTTCTGGATAATTCTAGGGGCATCTATGAACTCGAACTGGAGGGGGTGAAGACACCAGTAAAGAAAACATGACCAAGTCCGTGCAGACCAGTCACCAGAGTGTTTGCCAAGGCTGCAGCCGGAACCAGGAAAAAATTGTTCAACATAAGTTGAGTATGATACAACAAAAACACCTTAACACGATTCTGGCATCCTTGCCAGCATTAACAAAGCATTTAATGCACATGCTAAATTATTGTAATCACACTGTAACATATAATTTTGTAACTTTTCATCAAAACACACGAGTAAATTTTGTATAAAATGTGTGAAATCTAGTAAAGGAAGAGATGTAGACCTCAATAAAGAATGTCAAAATAATATATTGCAAATTTGGCTAACTTAACTATACGATACAATTAGAAAACGCTTAACGTTGAATTAACTAATCCCGAACACATTATTCCTATACAAGCATTCATAAATAATGTGAGACCTAAATAAGGAAATACACTAACTAAAGTAAAGTTTATAAAGTAAAGTTTACTAAGTAAATTAAGCCTAAGAGATAATTACGGTAACTAGTTTTGACTATCATAGGTGATTAACTTTTGACATTTTAAATTGTCAAAGGGAGGATTTGATTTGATTAAAAGATCTGAACTTGGAACAATGTTAAACCTTTGTTTAAGTAAATTGTACAAAGACTTTAAATAAATCATGGTGTTGTAAAGAAGGACACGTCCTGTTAAAAGTGATGAACCTTAGAAATTAGCTAATAAACTTATTTGGTAGATACGGGAAATGTATACTCCAAAGGAATTGATCTTAAAAGAATGCATTATATGAACTAAAGTTACTAGTTCATTACAAATAATGATTACAATTCACAACAATGTGTTAAAAGAATAAAGAGAAAGAATAAGAATGTAAAGAAAATAAAACAAAAAATACCCAATCGAACATACCAATGTTTTTAAACTTTCAAAATGTAGAAAAAGTATAGGTTTCTATATGGAGCACAGAAATTTTATAATTATCCGCATACCTATTGTAGTTTTAAGATTCATGGGGGATTTGGTGTCATTTTTATCAAAACTGAACAAATTGGATCACCAACAACACATAAAATAGATTACAACGTTAAATATAAAATGTCTTATATGTAAAAGATTCAACTTAGATAATACAATGAAACGGCTACATTTTTGGTTTTCACATGCATATATGATGCCAATTTATCAATTTACCTGTGTGGTATGAAAACTTGGAACCTTTAAGTTAAGAATGTGATAAGATGAATATGAAAATTGTAACAATAGCTATTCATTGACAAATCTTTTCATATTGCAGATGGTTATTGGATGTATGGAGAAGATATTTTTCTAAATATTTTGCCAACAAGATGGATTGGAAAATTCGCTATGGTTAAAATAAAAGTTGCATGATCAAGTGAATGAGTTGATTGTATTAGACACAAATGATTATAAGAACCAAATAAAAGATATGATGTTTTGGATCAAAATATTTATTTGTGTACAATAGGTAAACACAAAGGGGTTTAGTATGAGACTGAAGCATGCATAGAATCTATCCGTCCATAGATAACAGTGAACAGAAATGCTAAATGGATTAATTATAATTATTATAACGAACAATGAATTTCAAGTAAACCTCAGAAGTCTTTGAAATGAATAAAGATTTGAAAGTAATGTTTAATAATAATGCTGGTAAAGATGACTGGTCGTGCAATGGGTTTAATCTAAATTTAGGGGAATAGTTATTTTAATATTAAAGATAGGAATTAGTACAATCTTAGTGCTAATTATAATTTCCTTTTTGACATGTTGTGTCCTGCGGCTGGGAAGCATTGGTGGACTCGCAAGATGATGAAAAGAAATGGACATGAAGCCAAGCAAACAATTCGTCCAGCTCCAAATGGCTTCAGAGGACATGTCTCCCCGCCTCCCACTGAACTGACTGTTGTTAGTAGGCCAATGGAGGCAGAGGGGGTTTAGTGGCCACTGGAGATCTGGTAACAAAGTGGAAAGTGACATGAACCAAAGGAAAGCCCTCCTCCAGAACTTCGTTTTGCCCCAACGAACACTACTCTGTTTTAAACGTTACAATAAAAGAAGAAATTCATTGAACTGAACTGAACTTGGTTTAAGACATTACAGTATATTATTTTATTCCTAGCTTTATTTTGAATATATTCATTTATAACAGGCATCATCGTGGACTTTTGATGCAGGACTTTTATATTCAATCAACGGCCGAAGCATTTAATCCATTTTTAAGTTTTTGCACCATGAAGCATTTATTTGTGTTTAATGTTTTAATCATTTTTCTTGTATGTTTATTTTGTATGTCATTTATCCTTAATGATTGTATTCTTGTAAATTTCTTTTTAGGTTTTATTATTTTATCAATTTTATCATTTTATTCTTTTAGCATTTTAGCATTTCTTTTCTTATTATCAATTAGTATTTTACAATTTATGTTTATTAGTTTAAGTTTAGCAGTCTAGTATAACCTCATTTTGCTAAGGCTCTCTAACAATTGGTGGATGCCGCCACTCCTGGCCCATGGTGGGAGCTCTCGACAGTCCCAAGGAGAGATTTTTTCCTGCTAATTAATGCCAGCAGCGGGTTTTTCGGCTCCTTCCGGAGTGGAAGCATCTGCCTTGATAGATTAGAATTAGGTAAGATAAATCCGTCATACCTTAAAGCCTTACATACAGTCTAGCTTAGTTTCTAGTTTAAGATTACACTTAAGGAGAATAGCTAAATTTTGTTAATATAGCTTAATTTGTTGATATATAACTTTTTATTATGTTAACCTTTATTAACTTCACCATTATTATGCATGCAGCACTGAAAAAAACCTTAGTCAGCCTTAGATTGAGATTTATCTTGGATAAATAAGGGAGGATTGTAGGTTTTGTTATATGTATTTGTAGGGCATTACAGTCTGTCCAGAAATCCAACACTCGTTGGACAGAGCACGTACAAAAGTTCAGGAGTTCATAGAACATCTGGTGAGAACCAGAATAACAAAGTCATTAATCCTAAATTTGTGTTCCTCCATGCAAGGGAAAAACTCTTACCCTCTGACAA
>JBBPBX010042940.1:0-13696 GCA_038048925.1 Garcialebias charrua | reverse complement strand
GCGTGACGAGCTTTTTGGAAGTTGAAACGCTGTTCGGTCTGAATGTACCATAAGAAAGTCCTTTCTTTTTTCTATATAGAGTGAAGTGGGCTTCCTCTTACATATGCTGACAGTTATGCTTTTTTTCTTACCTAACTTAAGGCTTAGCAGCGTGTTAGCAACAAGTTGAGTTCAACCCGGTCCACCTCAAATCCCCTCTTCAACAAGGCATCTCTTGAAGAGTTTTTCAAGGAACTACTGGCTCAAGAAACGCGACAAAAGTCATGCAGTGTTTCCCCTACATTACCGCACTTGCCTTGGCAGGGTGCTCATCTCTTCCATGACTTTTGTCAGGGGGGCACAAGACATGTCTGAGTTGTGAGCCGTTTGTACTGAAAGTTTTTCGGGGCGGGTGGGTTGTTGGGAGACGGCACATCATGAGGGAACTGGTACGCCTAACGCTGTAGCTAGCATGTCTGTATTGCAAGCCGCAAGCTTAGCGCTACGTCTGTGTCGCCAGTTGTCATCGGGGGAGTGTGTGTGTGGGGGGTTGCGGTTTAGTAGGCAGGGCGCTCAGTTCTGTTGACAGGGTGGGGCACCTTGCTTGTATACTGGTAGGGGAAACACTGACCTGGGTTTGAAGATATGTTGACCTTTTCTGTTTCAGACGATAAAAAGCCTCTGTTTGGTGGTGAAGACCATCAGCCCATCTCCAATCTGAGCACGCTGACCAATAACGGCACTAAACTAATAAATATTTGACACAGCTCAACTTCTAAACCCCTTCTTAAGAACGAGACACTGATGCATGGACTGTACTGTATTCTCATTTGAACAGGAGCTTCCAGTTTCAGTTTTTCTGTCCGAAGCAGAACTAATCAGCAGCTGGGTTTAGTCTTAGTCACACAAACAAATCAATACATTTTAATTAACCTCTCTTATCTCACTCCTAGATAAATGTGTTCCCCCTAAATGTCTTGAAAATGACACACTATAGATGTATTTGGACCCTGGAATGACGTTGATTCACTTCAGTACAAAATTTGATGAATTAGTTCAGAAAATAAATCAGAAAGTCTGGAACAACTGTGGAGGATTTTTCTAAAACCTTCTTAAACAGGTA
This sequence comes from Garcialebias charrua, assembly GCA_038048925.1. Classification (NCBI taxonomy): domain Eukaryota; kingdom Metazoa; phylum Chordata; class Actinopteri; order Cyprinodontiformes; family Rivulidae; genus Garcialebias; species Garcialebias charrua. Next base: position 12,594 of record JBBPBX010042940.1, on the reverse strand, counting down.
AAGATATGGAACATGTGAGGTTATTTCTGTGGGGAAGTGGATTTATTTCAACACTGCATGCGAATCCCTCATGTCCCACTGCGGCGCTACACGGAGGCAGAAACTGCTTTATGCAAACGCTATTTTGTCCTAGCTCTTGCACAGTGGCATTCTTTGGCTTAAAAAGAGAAAGCGGAGGGCTCCCCGGCTTGTTTCCTGCACAGCATCACCTGCCAGCCAAATAAATCTGTTCAATCCTTGGCATTTCCAAAAGAATGTGACTGGAATGGTATGTGCTCCTCCTAGGAATGCCTGTCTTGAATTTCACGAGGGCCTAAAATATCCACTCTCAGTGGATTCTCCCAAAAAGGTACAGTAAAAAAAAAAATTGCTTCCTTTGAACACTGAAACACATACAGAAGACTTTTTCTTACACAGCAATAAGACGATGTGGAAATTTGGGCCAGATTCGTAGCGTCTTACCTGTGCACCAGATTAAGGAACTTGAAAAGATATATTAAAAACACTTCACGAAATAAGGCACTCTGATTGTTTCCATTGTCCCGAATGCTTTTATTCTGTAGAGGCAGACAGGGCTGTGAGAGTCGCCTGATCCACCTCGGCATTGTCACACCGCTTCAAAGGTACGGGGAGATGAAAGCGAGGGATATGAGCAGTCTGATTGAATCTGAAGGTAGGTCTGCTGATCTGAATCCCCCTTCTTCAAAGGGAACCAGTAGCAGAGGCAAACGGGAAGAATGAAATGGGCATCAGCTATTGGTTCACAGGCAGCAATCCAACATTTCACGGTCCCACCTTCCACTGGCTTTCTGCTTTCCAAAGCAGCAGGCTGGTGTATAAATAAGACCTGCGATGATTCAGGCTCCCATGGGGGCAACCCCCTCAGTAGGCTTGTTTTTTTTCTTGTTTCCATAAGATTCTAAATCTTCCTCATGAAATAAGACAGTAGTGAAGAATCCTGAACTGTAATGTTCTGATCAACTCTGGAAGAGGTTACATTTAGAACCTATCGTCTCTGAGTTGGGTTGGGGACTTGAAGGGTTTGAGCCCCAGAGTCCTGCGGGGGTGGACCCTCTCTTTGGTTGCATCCAGGGGCTTGCTGCAGGCCGCCCAGCCCAGGTCGATGAGGGGCGAGTCGGCCGAGTTCATGGGAGCTATGCGGAACGAGGGCAGCGTGGGGGAGCCGTTAGCAGAGCACGGTGCTGAGCGGGAGGTGGGAAATGGAGCGGAGAAAGGGTCGAAGGGAGAGGCTGCGTCCGAGTTGCTTGAGGGGTCGGCTTTGAGGGCGAAGGGGTCGCAGTCTGGAGAGGGGAAAGGGTCGCAGCTGGTGAAGGGGTTGGTGGGTGAGGGCTGGTAGCCCAGAAGGTTGCTCTCCGAGCGAACTGGGCTGCGGCCTCCGGCTGAGTTCACGCCACCCGCTGAGATAAAGCTCCAGGGGTCGATGCGGGGGCGGATGGGAGAAGGGCGTGGCCGGGGAATGACGCTGACCTCGAGGCGGCGGGTTTTGGGGCTCCACAGGGCAGGATTGGGGTGGAGGTAGTAGGGCACCAAAGCCTTGTCCTCCGAGTCTTGCGTGTCTTGGCACAAGGGCAGGTCTAAAACTGGAAAGAAGAGCACATCAGTTAGACCTCTGAAGAGATGAGACAGTTCAGACCCTTTGAAGTGGGGTTCTGTGGAGAGGTTCATGGGTCTGATGAATGTTGAAATAGTATTCTGTCACATAATTATCTATATTTAGTAACAGTCAGAACACAGAGAGCAGTCATAGAGCGTGGAGTGAGGAACAGGGTAGAAGTCTTTGTCCAGGCTATGTTAGCCAAATTAGAATCCGCATTTTATGACATTTATGTCCATAAAACAAAGATTTAAGAAGAAAAAGGGACAAACTGGAGTAAATAAATATATGATCTATTATTAACCTAATCAATTTCACATGACACTACTGTATTTGTTCATTTTGTTGTCATTTTTTTCAACTAAACAAAGTCTGTGTTACTACGTGATACGTGAATACATTGTCAGGGGAATTTAGGAAAAGGTTTATGGATGTTTATCACTGTTAAATTAATGTTGAGCCATGTGTGTGAGGAGCAGAGAGTTCTTTTTCTCCCTCAGAGAGGAGCCTGAAGGAGTCCAAGAGGCCGAGGTCATTGTGCTGATAAGTACTGTATTATAAAAACACTTCCTGCACACTGCCCATTGCAGATGTCTGTGACCGGGGCTTCAACAAAACATCTGTGCAAGCTGTGTGAACGTCTGCCCTTGCAAGTAAACTGGGTTAAAAAATGTCTGTCTTCAAGAGCGGCTCCTTTTTTGTAAGTAGATAATGAAAAGATATTTTATCTAACATATGTCTGTCAAGAATACATGTAGGGACTAGGCCTGTCACAATAACAAATTTTGCTGGGCGATTAATTGTCTCAGAAATTATTGCGATAAATTATAATATTGTTTGAAATTTAATAATAATTAATTTTCAAATTTTAGAAGAAATGTTGATTTGTTTGGAGTGTAGTACCTTTTTTGACTACCTGATGGAAGTACATGTATAAGACTGTTTGAACCAAAGGATGGATAGTTGAGCAGCGTGTCTAAGAAAAATGGGAGGGAGGGCCCTTGACAGACATGGTGTATGCTCTGTGTGGTTTGAGCTCTTTAGCATAGCATTTTTCACACAAAGCTTTTAATAATAAAAATCAGTAAACAAGTTCTCAGCTTCTTTTTGCAGAGAAAAATAACTTTTTACACAAAGGCATGGGTTTCAACCGTGAATTTTGGAGTTTCGACAAAACTGAGGTTTTATGTTAGCTTAGCTCATAGCTTAGCTGCTTTTAACAATCCAAAACCACGATTTTGAGCGGTTAAAACAGATATTAAAAAGAAAAGAGAAAGAGAGGGGTCAGTGAAGAGCACCGGAGTTGAGCAGTGTCTTCAGTAGAAAGAGAGAGACATCCATCCATCCATCCATCCATCTTCTTCCGCTTATCCGGGGTCGGGTCGCGGGGGTAGCAGCCTAAGTAGGGAGGCCCAGACTTCCCTCTCCCCAGCCACTTGGAGCAGCTCCTCCGGGGGAATCCCAAGGCGTTCCCAGGCCAGCCGAGAAACATAGTCCCTCCAGCGTGTCCTGGGTCTTCCTCTGGGTCTCCTCCCGGTGGGACATGCCCGGAACACCTCACCAGGGAGGCGTCCAGGAGGCATCCTAACCAGATGCCCGAGCCACCTCAACTGGCTCCTCTCGATGTGGAGAAGCAGCGGCTCTACTCCGAGTCCCTCCCGGATGACTGAGCTTCTCACCCTATCTCTAAGGGAGAGTCCAGCCACCCTGCGGAGAAAACTCATTTCAGCCGCTTGTATCCGAGATCTCGTTCTTTCGGTCACAACCCAAAGCTCATGACCATAGATGAGGGTGGGAACGTAGATCGATCGGTAAATTGAGAGCTTTGCCTTTTGACTCAGCTCTCTCTTCACCACGACAGACCGGTACAGCGCCCGCTTCACTGCGGACGCTGCACCTATCCGCCTATCGATCTCACGCTCCAGTTTTCCCTCATTCGTGAACAAGATCCCGAGATACTTAAACTCCTCCACTTGGGGCAGGACCTCCTCCCCGACCCGGAGAGGGCACGCTACCCTTTTCCGGCTCAAGACCATGGCCTCGGAGAGAGAGACATGAAAAAACGATAAAGCCCGTAAATTAAAATGAAATTGATCATTTTCATTCCTCACGCGATTACGGTAATTGATTTATCGTTTAGCGCGACAGGCCTAGTAGGGACACTGACTGAGGAAACGAGATGGACAAGGACTTCTGTCCTCATCTTCATATTTGGGGCTATATGACTGATGTCACAGTGAAAATTATAATATAAATATAAAAATATTACAATATGTGTTAACTATGTGACAGAACATCACTTCAAAAATGAACAGACTATCTCTTTAACAATTCAACTGAATCAGTTTGATCATAATTATATTCATAATTAGTTCATAAATTTATGATTACATCATCGATCTGGTCAGAATAAAACAGTTTCTCCAAACTGAGGCAGCTCAAAGAACAATCCACAACAGGTAAGATATTGACTGTTCATTACCTTTCCTCAAACACCACTTTAAAAGATCAAAACCATTTGTTTTACAGAGAAACGAGGCGTACAAGTTGCTGGCTCCATTAATGCAACCCTTTAAACGAAGACATTATATAAAAACAGGCTGAATATTAAAGATTCATCCTTTTTTTTTCTTGAACCATTTTGCTGGAGGATGATCTAATTGTTATTCTGAAAATCACTTCCCAATCTGTGTTATATTTCTTACGAGCTCCCTCGCCGCCCTCACCCATCCGATTTCAGCTTTTGCATAATATTCTGCAACGAGCCCCTGAAATGGCTCAAAATAGAAGCATGAAAGTGACATGTTGCTCAGCGAAAACAAATGGGACCATTACGGGAGAAGGATGTTGATGTAATTAGTCTAAATTAAGAGCAGCACAGTGCGGTGGAAGAGGATGACAGAGTTGCTATGGCAGTAGACAAAGCATAAACTAGCGCTGACAAGAACATTAAACTCGGAATAAATCGCCCCGAATGAACGTTTTTGCTGTTCGGAGATGTGACACGTCTGCCAAATGGCATTATTTACACAGGCAGCCTCTCTGCAACGCCGCCGAGCTGCTCCGCTGACAGGGAAGAGCAATCAGGAGCAACATGGGAGCAGATAAACAGAAAATGAAGTTGGTGAAGGAATCCTCTGAATCCAGACCCTTTCACTGTCAGTCTGAGCCTGCACTGTTCCAGTCGCTGATTAAACGCCTAGCATTCCTTAAAGGAATGCATATCATCTGCCAGTTTTCATGCAACGACTTTCAGCTACAACCACAACAAGTTTCAGCTCAGAAATCAATAATAATAATCATCATCATCAATAAACCACTCACCCTTTAATTCTAACCTACAAAGCCCTCAGCAACCTAGCTCCATCTTATATTACAGATCTTGTTGTTCCATATTTTCCTCAAAGAGCACTTTACTCTCAGACTGCAGGTTTACTTGTGGTTCCTAGAGTTCGCAAAAGTAGAATGGGAGGAAGATCTTTGAGTTTTCAGGCTCTTCTCTTGTGGAACCAACTTCCAGTTTCTGTCTGTGAGGCTGACAGAACAATAAATCGATGAATCGCATGATAAATGAAAATTATTGACCTCATTTTATCAGCTTTATCATTTGTGTCTTTCTCTTTCTACTGAAGACACTGGATGACAAAAAGCTAAACTCTGGTGCTCTTCATTGACCCTTCCCGTTCTCTTTCAAACCCATTTGAACCGTTCAAAATTGCGTTTTTAGATCGTTAAAAGCAGCTAAGCTGAGAAGCTAAGCTAACAGGCCGACTTCGGGGAAAAAAACCTCAGTCTTGTCGAAGCTCCAAAATTCACGGTTGAAACCCGTGCCTTCATGTGCAAAGTTCTCTGCAAAAAGAAGCTGAGAACTTGTTTACTGATTTTTTAATTAAAAGCGTTGTGTGAAAAACGCTATGCTAAAGAGCTCAAACCACACAGAGCGTCCGCCATTTTGAGAACCGAATAAAAGAATGAGAAACAGCCCATGTCACGTCAAGCGGCCTCCCTCCCATCTTTCTTAGAGACATGCTGCTTGCTCCCTCACTATCCACCCTTCGGTTCAAACTGTCTTATACTGCCATCTGGTGGTCAAGAACGGTACTACACACAATAATTAACCAACATTCCTTCTTAAATTTGGCAATAATTACTATTTATTGTCAAATTTCAAACAATATTGTTTATCGCAATAAATTCCGAGACAATTAATCGCCCAGCAAAATTAGTTATCGTGACAGGCCTAGTTGACACATTGTCCAGTTTTAAGACTGGGCTTAAGACCTTCCATTTTGATAAATTCTATAGTTAGGGTTAGCTTGAGTTTCCTGAGCCCTTTAGTTATGCTGCTATAGACTTTGACTGCTGGAGGACAAACTGACCACATTTCCTCAAATGAATAGTTTGTATTTATATTTCTATCGTAACAGTTTTTTGTCTGTCCTCCTATAGAAAGTACACCTGGACCTGCCATTCTGTGTGTTTCTCCTTCCTGTTCCTCTCAAATCCCAGCATGTCAAAGCGGATGATCGCTCGTCCTGAGCCTGGTTCTACTGGAGGTTTCTTCCTGTTAAAAGGGCGTTTTTTTCTTTCCACTGTCGCCTTTGTGCTTGCTCAAGATAGGGGACTGAAACAAAGTGAAGATTCAAAGCAGCTGCTGGCTTCTATAGATGGAGAACTTTTAAGAATGGGTGTTTTTATGTCTATGAATTTTTCTGTTCAGTGCCCTGAGATGACTTCTGTTGTGACTTGGAGCTGTATAAATAAACTGAATTGAATTGGATTAACTAAACCAGGCGTTTTGTTGACAACATGGCGTTTGTGAGCGTCTGGCTGGAAGCAGCAGAACGCACGAGGTACGTCTGCTCAAAACCTGCGAGCTGAGCTGCGAGACCGTCTCCGTAGAGAATGTGAGGCCGTGTGAGTCAGTCGGACCCAACAAAGAGTGTGAAACGTTACCGGGGGTGGGGGTGGCTTTTTAAAGGCCTTGCTCGCCCCCAAAGCAGTAAACACTAACATTATTACAGCTGGGAACCGAGCCAGAGCCTTCTAAGAAATGCTGATTAGCCTTCTGGGTAAAATAACACGAAATGACATGACTCGTACCAACGAAACATGCCACGTTTAATAAATCGGAGAAGGAAATTTATGCTAATCTCTTCTGAGAGTGACATTTCAATGTGTTTCATGTATGTCCATTGAGCGCACATATTACATGTCTACATACAGCTAGCTCTGGCCCAACTTGGTCATCAGCTTGAAATCACCAGGGCAAAATATACGGTAAAACAGGGCCTTTGTCTGTCTTTTATTATAATATCTCAAGAACTATTGGTCAGATTTTGATGCAATGTTCCGAAAGTCTTTACTGAGTGGACATTTTATACAAATATTAGGTTCACAATGAATGTGGTAGTGACAGAATCATTAAGACACGCTAGGTGCCAACATGTTATGACATCATAGTGGCTCATGTATGATGCCATCTTCAAGGTTGGACTAAAAAGTGCAGAACACCATTTCTCACCATTAAATGATCCTAGTTTTAAAACTCTAGTAGGAAAGGCGGCAGGTAATATGCATCCCTTCAAAACGGCAGGCCTTTATTTAATAAATATAAAACTTTGTTTTGGAAGAAGTATTAAAATGTGGACGCTAGCTCTGGTTAGCATTAGCGGTGAAGCACGAAAAGGCCCAGCTGTTTCCTGAGATATGCAAATAACAGGAGAGCTTTGATGTAAATGCAAAAGCTCCTGCGGCACTAAAGTATCCTTGTGCCACACCAGAAAAAAAAAAAAAAAACAAGGCCAAGTCTTAATTCTGTAAGAAGTGTGAGGGAACGTTGTCGTGCTGAGGAGGGACGTCCTTCAAGGTTAAAGCTGGATCCACATTTCTGTGAGCATGGTCTCTGGAAACACGATCAGAGAGGAATTCCAGATGAACCAAGAGGATAAAATTAAAAACCAAATCAGAGACCCAACATGTGCTTTAAGAAACACTCGGGTCATTTTGAGGTGGATTTTAATCAAGCCGGTAGTCAGAACAATCTTTTCCATGTTTAAACCAGGAGAGGCACAATACTTGTTTTACTAACAACTGGCTGCTAATAAAACATCGTCTCTGCCAGTATCCAGTTCCACACACCAGTATGTAGGGGTGTCCCAACACTTTTGGCAATGGAAGGGCAGGAACAAAGTATAAGGCTGCCTAATGTTCACATTTTTGGCCTTCAGTTCAGGGGTAACAATCAGGAATAAGACTTGTTTTTAAAGACATACAGAGCCCATGCAGCTTACATGCATGTTGTGCAGAAAATTTCATTGGTTAGTTTATCAGGAAGTCACGTGACATATTGTTTTGAAACAGGTCGTCCTGCTGCCTGAATCCAATCGTAGTCTGGGCTCAGCTACTGCACACACCTCAGTGTCTCCCAAACTGCCTCCACCTTAAAGTGCGATGTAGCAATGTCCTGCTCTGAGGGTTTAACGAGGTGAAACGAGCCATACTTAAAGGTTTGGTATGAAGCACGGTAAGTCGGTGATGCACCATGTCTCTGAAGGTGTGATGGTCTCATCCTACTCTTTGTCATATATTAATATCTATACAACCAACTACAGTATGTGCTCTAATAGCAGGGCTCGGTTCTTGGACCCCTTCTGTTGTCACTCCATCTGCTTTCTTTGGGGTCTATCCTGAGGAAACGTGGTCTTTCTTTTCACTGTTATGCTGATGACTGCCAGATTTATCTGTTCTTGAAACCTAATAGTTCTTGCTCCATTCATCCTCTATTAAAATGTCTTGATGACATCAACGCTTGGATAGCTTCAAATTGTTGAAGTTTTAATGATCAAAAACTGAAGTCATTGTGTTTAGCACTAGCTCAACCGCTGTCACTGATCCTGTTAACCTCGACTCTCTTGATCCGTATCTAAAACAGTCTGTTACTAATCTCAGGATGGTTTTAGACTCTGACTTTGTTTAATAAACAGATTAACTATGTTCTGCAGAAAAGCTTCTTCCAGTTAAGTCAGTATTGACCCATTCTGACTTTAAAAATTAGTCCATGCCTTCATTACTACCGGACTAAATTACTGTAACGTGCCCCACTCCCCTCAGGACGGAGGTTGAGGAGCATCAAGTGTAGAACCACTAGACTGAGGAACAGCTTCTACCCTGAGGCTGTTAGACTCATGAATAAATAAAAATAAAATAAAAAATAAACACTGCAAAATATCACATCATACTGATGCTGATCTGTTTTCTTGTTGCTGTGTTCATCTGTGTTCATCTGTGACCATCTGCTCATACAAACTCATGTTCGTGCTGCTGTTTATTCCCACTATATTAGGCTTAGTGTATTACTAGTTGATGTTTTTCTTAGTTAATTCTAGATGTTATTACTGTTTTTCTCTTTCATTTGTTGTTGGATGTAACTGGGACCTCGTGTACATAATCTCGTTTTCATCACATGTACCACATGCGGTGCAAATGACAATAAAGACTCTCTGACTCTCTGACTCTGACTCTTATGTTGGGGTCAGTCAGGTCTCCCTTTCACATCTCCAGTTTGTCCAAAATGCTGCAGCTCGGCTCTTAATCAGGAACTCATAGGTTTGATCACATTACACCAGTTTTGTCCTCCCTTCACTGGCTCCCTGTACATAGGATAGATTTTAAGAATCTCCTGTTGACCTTTACATGACCTTGCACCCTCATCTCTCTGAGCTACTTCAACCAGATGTTCCTTCTCGGGCACTGAGATCATCTGATCAGCTGCTTTTGGCTGAAGCTCAGAGGCGATCTGGGTTTTTCAGTCGTGGGCCCTAAACTCTGGAACCATCTGCCCCCCAACATTAGACAGACCCGTTCGCTCCCTGTTTTTAAATCTCTCTGTAAAACACATCTGTATTCACTGACAGTTAACACAGTGCGAGTTGATTTAGTATTTAATTGTTTTTGTTTGGTTTTCTTCTGACGCTTTTAATTACATTTTGTTATTTTTTCTTTAATTACCGAATCTGATCTTATTGTTAAGCTCTTTGGTAACAGCTGCTGTTTTAAATGTGCTTTATAAATGAATTTGACTTGACTTGAATCATGCTAATATGATAGCATCTGGTTGTACTAATAGACATACGCCACGGGGAGTCGTGACGTACTTCCGGTAAAATGTGACACACATCCGCCACTTCCGGGTCCCATCCACTGCCGTTGTTGTTAGCGTTAGCTCCTAGTAGCAAACCATGACAACGACCCGAAACGGGAAGCGGCTGCGTGCTACCGGCACTACACGTGAGTACCGTTGTGTCCGCCCACCGGTGGGTACAGCTGTTCCGAGGGGGGGTTTTGGCGAAGATTTGTCGCGGCTATCCGTAGGGGGAACGTCGCAATAATTTTATATGGTTTTATATGTGTATGGAGTTATTATTGGTGTGTATGCAGATGTTTTATTAATTGTATTAAGTCATTTATGTTCGTGTCTTTCCCGCTAACCGGAAGTGCGCCATCTGTGTAATGACTGCGGGAGTGCTGGAACGGAAGCCCGTGGCATATAGTCTATTGGCAAGTTTCTGTCCATCACGACGGAACAAACAGGCTTAGTAGTGTCACTGCACGGGCCCTACAGAACCTCAGCTAGCTTACTTTGACTTGTAGCATTGCTCTGAAACAAAACAAAAAACAGACTGACCGAGCTGAGAGGCGTGTAGACCTTGGCTGGACCTCCTCCTCCTTTCTGCTCTGTGTTCCAAAACTTCAACGCTCAGCTCCCCATTGCTGGAACTAGAACTGGTGGTCCAATCCCCCAGGCTGGCTCCGTCGTGCTGCTGCGGTGTCCCGGGGCTCGGTGGACTTTGGTGCGCATGCTGCACCCGGTGTCCGGACCGCTCCCGGGGGTTGGGTGGAGGCGGGGTCAGAGGCAGGGGTTTCAGCTCCTGGTATTGCAGGGCTAATTCCAGAAGTGGTCTAGGGAGCGGCACAGTGGTGGAGAAGGTTATGAGGTCGTCCACAGTTGGGGGGTCTGTTATTAGGGGCTTAGGGTGGGAGATCTCAAGTTCGAAGGAGGTGCGGTCCTCTAAAAAGGGGAGGTTAGTTCGAGGGGGCACCCTGGGGGGAATCTCTAGACCTCGACCTAGTCCTATGGAAGCCAAGATGGAGCCAGTGCCCAGCAGAGCTCGGTGCGTATTCTTAATCATGCTGCCAAAGGAACCCCTCTCAGACATGGGGGAACCTGCTGGGGAGTACCCCCCTTCCTCACTGCCTGAGTCTCCCTGAGAGGGGGGAAACCGTAAACTGTCCTTTATCGACGAGCCTGGAGAGAGAGAGTTTAAAGAGAACAGAAATATGAGACAGAAAAAAAGATGACTCAACGCATTCATTATTCATGGAGCGTCTATTTATAATTCAACCTCCCGCCACTCGTGAGCTTTAACAAGGTTAACCATGCAGGTGGTGGATGGAACAGTGACGGAGGAGGGTGCAGTACCGTTCTGAGCTGATGGGGTTGGGGTGGAGGGTCGGTACTCCTCAAAGTCATCCCTGGACTCTCCATTTTCATTGCTGTCGGACTCCAGGAGCTTGGCCCTCATCGACAGACTAAAAGCAGGCAGAATTTGAATTAAGCAGATCCAGATCACAGTCCTGTGAAGGAGTGGGAGGAAACACAACGATCGTGGTGTACCTGCTTTCCTGGGGACTGAGCCGCAGGACTTTAGGGCTTATGGGACTCTTTGGACTCTGAGGCCTCCAGTGTGGACTCAACCTCAGGTCACCATTATATTGCTTGAGAGAGGGGGGCTCTAGGGTGCGAACAGAGCTGAGACCAAATGAACTGCTGCTCACACTGGGACCCACTAGAGGAACTGAAAAAAAAAAAGCAGAATAAAATTAGCATGAGTATGTCTTTTTTTAGTCTAATGTGAAAAGTGCTTTAAAAGCTGGGTTTTACCAACAAATCAACACAGCTCTGCAATCATCTCCAACACAAAGACCTCAAACTGACTTGTGGAACAGCTGGACTGCTATTTTTTTCTACTAGTTCAACAAAGTTGGAGTCCCAATTAACTGTAAAACTCATCACGTGGATGCAGTCTACACCTTAGACATGCTTCACGAGGCCAAACGTGTGACCAGAGGGAGCCAGCGTCACCTTGGAGAGTGAGGGGGAAAGATGAGATTGCACCTGCCAAGTTCTGGCACGATCTCAGCACTTCCCCTCCAAACGACTGTGTTGTTGTTGAGGCAAGGTGTGTGAACAGCATTTAGTCACATGTAGGGTACACTGAGCCTCCTGCAACATCTGTCAACTTTTTGTCACAGTTTGAGAGACCGTATGGATTATTATCTCAGCACACAAAGTAAGGTTACTGTAGAAACAGTACAAGATTTTAGTCTGACTCGGCACATTTCAAAAAGTCTGAAAGGTCATTATTTTAGTAGAACGTATTAGATGGGTATATTAGAACAAAGATATTTCTACAGAATATGCTCAGACACTTATACTGAAGGAAACGCAGAAGGTCTTTTCTCAGACACTGTATCATTCACTGAAAACTCAATCTTATTATAATTTACTGTTTGGTGGGGAATAATCCATACTTTGATATATCAGAAAGTTTCTTTAAAACTTTTATCTGTCACTGTTGGAAGTTATTGAGGAAGAAAACACATGTATAAATGAAACCATATATACTGTACAGTGTTTCCCCTAGGTCGCTTGCCCTGGCAGGGCACTCATCTCTTCAAAGATTTTTGTCAAGATGGGTGGGTGGGGGGAGGAAGACATGTCTGTGTTGCACTGTGGTTTAACAACTAGTAGTAGTTTAGCACTACGTTAGTGGCAGTGTCGACTGGGGTGTATGAATGAGTGCAGAGGAACGCTACGTCTGTAGCTTCTTAGCTAGCGCATCTGTATTGCGTGTCGTTACATCGCTACAGCGCTATATCAGTAGTATATATATACTGTAGTTATATAGTATAACTAT
>JBBPBX010042939.1:8917-21990 GCA_038048925.1 Garcialebias charrua | reverse complement strand
ACATCATTAACCTCACGCAGACTCTTCCACTGGTACATTTTCATCTTTAAATCACTTCTTGGTCTACTGCCCTCATACATCTCCTCCTACATGTCTTTGCGTGAGTGCAGCTACAGTGTGCGCTCTCAGGACATGATTACCTGCAGTGTTCCGTCAGTGAGGACTGAACTTGGAAAAAGGGCCTTCTCCTATTCCGCTCCTGCTTCATGGAATATCTTACAAAAAGATCTGAAGCTCTCGGCCTTGACCTCCCTAAATGGTTTTCAGAATCTGTTGGAATCCTGGCAAAAACCAATGCAGATTTGTTCCTGTCTTTGATTTTATACGTCTACCTTATAATGTTTTGCTAGTTTTTTGATACTTTGTTAAAAAAAAAAAAAAAAAAAAAAAAATCTTTTTTTTTTTTTCTCTCTTTTTGTTTTCTATTGTTTATTGTTTGTTTGTTTATTGTTTAATGAAATTCTATCACTGCTGTTCATTGTTCTTTAGTTTTAGCAGGTCGCTTTCGTAAATGAGCCCATGAGGTTCAAAAGATTTACCTGACTAAATAAAGGTTGAATGAATGAATGAATATGATTGTACAGCCACACATCCAGGCTGTCATATTGTTAAGTTTGCAGATGATACAGCGGTGGTGGGATGCATCACAAACAATGATGAGTCCAGCTACAGACAGGAGGTGGAACACCTGGAGAGCTGGTGCAAAGAGAATAACCTTCACATGAATGTGAAGAAGACAAAGGAGATGATTGTGGACTTCAGAAGGAACAAACACACCCACACCCCACTGAACATAAGTGGATCTGCAGTGGAAGTGGTCTCCAGCTACAAATACTTGGGTGTACACATGAATGATAACCTCAGCTGGAGCAACAACACCACCAGCCTGATCAAGAAAGGTCATCAGAGACTCTACTTCCTCAGACGGCTGAGACGAGCTGGTCTGAGCAGCCCAGTCCTCACCTCCTTCTACAGGTGTGCAGTGGAGAGCATCCTGTGCTCCAGCATCAATGTGTGGCATGGAGGCTGCACAGTTGCAGAGAGGAAAGCTCTACAGAGAGTGGTGAAGGCTGCACAGAAGTCTGTTGGAGTCAGTCTCCCCACCATCACAGACATTTACACCTCCAGATGCAGGAAAAGAGCCACCTGCATCATGAAAGACCTCACTCACCCAGCACACTCACTCTTTGCCCCACTCCCCTCAGGACGGAGGTTGAGGAGCATCAAATGTAGAACCACTAGACTGAGGAACAGCTTCTACCCTGAGGCTGTTAGACTCATGAATAAATAAATAATAAGAATAAACACTGCAAAATATCACATCATGCTGATGCTGATCTGTTTTCTTGTTGCTGTGTTCATTTGTGACCATCTGCTCATACAGACTCATGTTCGTGCTGCTGTTTATAATGATGTTTTTCTACTACATTAGGGCTAGTGTATTACCCCGGCTTTACACTGCACGCGGCTCCGCCCCGCTCCGGTCCGCAGGTCGCAGCTGGACGAGTCCAATTCCCACTGCCTCCGCTCCGCTCAGGTCCGCCTGGATGCGCCGCTCCGAGACACGTGCGCGATCGCGCGATAAATCAAGTGATAAATAAGTAAGTCAGAACAAAACAATTCATTCGGTGGAAGAAGGAGAACAACTGTAGAGAGACTGCTGCCTTGATCTTCTCTCGTAAATGAGCTACATGGTTTGAGCAACAGGAAGTGATGTTTACATTTCAGAATAAAATACTTTTTTATTTATTTATTTCTTGTATTGCGTTTGTAGGCGTAGTCATAGTCATAAATATAATAGTTTAGTCATAGAATAGTCATAAATGATAGTTTGACAGCATTTTTGTACAAATAAATCCGTATAGAGCTAGGATTAGTCCGCCCGTGGTGATTTTATTTTGTAAATACGGATGTTGTGCTCGTTCCTTTTCCTGTTGGTGCGACGTAATCTTCAAAAGTTGACTGCGGAGCAGCTCCGGTGTCCGGCAGAAATAGAAAAATTTCTAATTTTGACGGAGTGCCGTCCGCTCGCCGCAGCTCACCGCCGCCGTGTGGAGCCAGTGTAAATTCTGTCATTGATTATAATGGGTGCGTATTTGCTGCGGAGGTCGGACCGGAGCGGGGCGGAGCCGGAACGCGTGCAGTGTAAAGAGGCCCTTACTAGTTGATGTTTTTCTTAGTTATCCTAGATGTTATTACTGTTCTTTTTCTTTTTTTTCTCTTGCATTTGTTGTTGGATGTAACTGGGACCCTGTGTACATAATCTCGTTTTCATCACATGTACCACATGCGGTGCAAATGACAATAAAGACTCTCTGACTCTGACTCTGACTCTGAAGATAATGGATGGGTGGATGGATGGATGGATGGATAACAAAAACATCTAATATAAAATCAAAAGTTAAAAAAAAGGAAGGAAGCTGCTTGTATACTGTGCAATGGCAACGAGTTCCACAAGTTCCCTTTCAGTCATGTCTCTCGGTGCAACATATGCTATGCTATGGGAATTGCGCCCCCCGCGTGATTACCTGAAGGAATACATTCACGCCTTTACGGCAGGGGCGTCAGCGTCGCGCCAGAGGCCCCGCCCTCTGGGTACTTAAGCCGCTGACGCCCATTCATCATTCTCTTATTGCCCTTAACCTTGCTTCAAACCTGAACTTCATGGGACTTCTCTGTTGTCGCATCGCTCGATCAGAGGTGAGCTTGCTCCCTACGCTGAGCATACAGAGAAAATTTTCCTGCATACTGCTGGGCTGGTGAAAGCTAGTCCAGCGTTTTTCTACTTACCTCAAAGTTTTCTTCTCTCTTCGCAGCTGCTTCGCTCGACGGCCCTAACTACGTCACATCACTCCCTGCTAACCATTAGCAGGCTAGGCAGCAAAAGCAAGACGACAGAGAGGACGGCTTTGAACAAAAGGAAAATAGGAACAACCTCGACGCTTCTCGTCTCCGGACATGGCTCCCGAGAAGGGACAACAGAGGACAAAGACTCAGAAGAAAACCAGCAGGACGACGAGCCCTCGCTCGCGTCCCTGCCCCAGTGGCTGATGCTACTCCCTCTCAGCAACGGACACCCACGAGGCCTGTCCTGTCTGGGGATTCTGCACGCAAGAAAAGCACTGGAATCTCCTGACTCCTGCTCCTACTGCTGTCGGATGCCGGCGGTAGTGCGGAAACGCCTCCCGGATGCGTTGGCTAAATCCATAGCGAAGGCCGCGGCGCTGAAGGTTGCACGCCTCGCAGAGCTGCATGCTCCCGGGCCGGAGCTCGAGAACGTGGACCTGGACTGCAGTGGTCAAGTCGGGGATGAGAACGTGTCGGAATCCTCGGTCCCCGTCGAGGACTCGAAGCCCAAAGTGTCTGACCAAGACGTCGAGTACGGTTGCAGAGGAGAAACTGTGGATTCCTCCCAGAACCTGGCGTAAATTCTACCGGAACCGTACGTGTCGGTCCCTGCTCTGTTCGACCTGTGTCATAGGGTGGCAGATGCCCTGCAGGTCGCGTGGCCAGACCCCACGTCTCGCCAACAGGTTACGAGGCTGGCGGGAAACTACTTCTATGCGAAGCAGCAGCCGACGACGTCGCAAA
Source organism: Garcialebias charrua (assembly GCA_038048925.1). Classification (NCBI taxonomy): domain Eukaryota; kingdom Metazoa; phylum Chordata; class Actinopteri; order Cyprinodontiformes; family Rivulidae; genus Garcialebias; species Garcialebias charrua. The sequence continues at coordinate 18,399 of JBBPBX010042939.1, read as the reverse complement.
AAATGCCCATTTTCCCGGACTTCCTCATGGAGCTCAAACGCTCCTGGGTGGAACCCGGAGCTCCCATGACGCTGCCACTATCTCGACTCCTGGATGTCGCTGGAATGGAGACAGCAGGCCTCGCCAGCGCACCCCTGATAGAGGAGACCCTGGCGGCTCATCTGGCCCCCGCAGCTACGGGGGCGAAGCCAGCGTTGCCCAGCAGGGCCTGCTGCGCTTCGGAGAAACAACTCGAAAAGTGCTACAAGGCTCAGGGCTTTGTGGCTCGCGCAAAGAACGAATCAACCATGATGCAGGCGTACCTGGCAGAAAAACTGCAGGATCTCCAGGTAACAGCAAACGAACAAGCCGCAACAGAGGCCATGGAAGAGGCCCGCCGCACCTCTGACCGTGCTCTTCATGATGGGGACAATAGCCATCATGCAAGGTAGAGCAATAGCTGAAATTGTTGTCGCCCAGCGTCATCTTTGGTTGACTTTGACGGACCTCCAGGAAAACCAGAGGTCCCCCTTCCTCCAGCACCCGATCGAGCCGACGGGACTCTTCGGGGGAGCCCTGGAATGCATCCAGGCCAGGCTGGAACAAAGACGCAAACAGGCGGAAGCACTCCGCGAGGGGCTGCCGAGAAAAAGCTTTGCACCCCCAAAGGAAGACATGCGTGACCTTCCACGGAAGAGACCTGCTGGTGACAGTGAGACTTTCTAGTACAGGGGGCCTCTTCGATGACCTCGTGTGGAAAGCAGATTCGGGCCTGATTAAACAAGACGAACTGATAATTTTACAGGTTTGCCCGCCCATGCGGGACGGGAACCTAACCTTTTGAGCCCAGTCTCCACTTGTAATAATAATAATAATAATAATGAATTCAATTTATAACGCACTTTTCATTAATGAAAATCTCAAAGTGCTACAAGGTGCAACAGAATTAAATGTCAATAAAACAAATAAAACAATTAAAAACAATTAAAATCAATAACAGTATCAGCTAAGATCAAAAGTAGAATCATGAGGAGGTAGAGTATGCTCGGTTGAAAAGAAAGGTCTTCAAGCCGCTCTTAAAGTCAACCACAGACTGTGGGGCTCTCAGACAGTCAGGAAGAGAGTTCCACAGGCGGGGGGCAGCCACACTGAAAGCCCGGTCTCCCATGGTCCTTAATTTGGTTCTCGGAATGTGAAGGAGATTACTGTTCTGTGACCGCAGCGAACGGGTGGATGAGTATGGAATAAGAATATCCTTCAGATAATCTGGTGAAGTTCCGTGTAAGCATTGATGTGTAATGAGAGCAGTTTTGTACTGAATTCTGTAGGCGACAGGAAGCCAATGAAGGTTATGGAGAATGGGCGTAATATGTTCAAATTTACGAACTCTCAACAAGATCCTTGCTGCACTGTTTTGAATATATTGAAGTTTCTGAAGGTTTTTGCCAGGGATTCCAATAAACAGGGAGTTGCAGTAGTCGAGCCTGGAGGAGACAAAAGCATGGACGAGCTTCTCAGCATCGGAAAAAGTTAGGGATGGGCGAAGTCTGGAGATGTTTCGAAGATGGAAGAAGCAAGTTTTAAACAGATGCTTAATGTGATTTTCAAATGTAAGATTGGAGTCCATTTTTATTCCAAGATTAGTAACAGAGGTGGAGAGGGGGATGTCTTGTCCAGAAAAGGAAAGTCTTGTTATAGGAGATGTTTGTACCTGGTGAGGGGTGCCAATCAGTATGGCCTCAGTCTTGGAGCAGTTTAATTGAAGAAAGTTCTGATTCATCCATGCCCTAATTGCCTCCAGGCAGGCAGAGAGGGCAGTGAGTGAAGATGGAGATGACAAGGTGGAAGATGAGGATGCTCCAGTCCTGATGTAAAGCTGTGTATCGTCGGCATAACAGTGAAAAGAAATGTTGAACTGATTAATAATTTGACCTAAAGGCAGCATGTAAAGGGAAAACAGCAGGGGCCCCAGAACCGACCCCTGAGGGACACCACAGGAGACACAGACTGTCTGGGACGTGGCGTTGCCAAGACTAACACATTCCAGCCTATTGGAGAGGAAAGATTTGAACCAGTCCAGGACGGTGTCGCAGAGACCGACCTCCACATGAAGACGGTGGAGGAGGATACTATGGTCCACAGTGTCGAAGGCTGCAGTGAGGTCAAGGAGGACAAGGATGGAGGGAGAGCCAGTGTCAGCAGCCAAGAGGACATCATTGGTAACTCTCAGCAATGCAGTCTCTGTACTGTGAGCTGCCCTGAATCCAGACTGGAACTTCTCATACAGGGAGTGTTGTTGTAGGTGATCCTGCAGCTGAGCAGCAACAGCTTTTTCCAGCACTTTAGACAGAAAAGGGAGGTGTGAAATTGGGCGGTAATTAGAAAAAATGTCGGGATCCAAATTAGATTTTTTCAGAAGAGGCCTAATGATGGCGGTTTTTAGAGGCAGTGGAACATGACCAGATTGTAGAGACTGATTTATTATTTGAGTGATAAGTGGGCCTATTGCAGAATGATTGGTTTTTATGAGAGACGAGGGGAAAGGATCCAGGGCGCAGGATGAAGGCTTCATTTTCTTGATGATGGCCTCCACCTCACTCTGAACAACTTCGTCAAAGCTGTTTAGGGTCCCAGAATGCAGACGGGTGGGTGGCACACAGAGAACGGGGAGGTTGTGGAGCTGAGATCTGATAGTGTCAACTTTAGTTTTAAAAGATGAAAGAAACAGATCGTATTTTTGAGCAGAGTCCTCAAGAGATTGCCTTATTTAAGGATGCCCAATGTGCCTTACTGCATATGCCACTTTTGCCTCTATAACAACATCAACTACTACCTCATACATATACTGTGTACATTAACTCATATGCTGCTTTGCCACTTTGCAAATGTCAATGCTAGAACCTTTAGTTTATTTTATAGTTATACTTTTTATACTTTTTATACTAGTATGCAAAAACTCAGGACAGTATTATGTTCATTAAATGTTTAGTGTTTTAGTTTTAGTTTTAGAGTTGGTGTAAATTTTCATACTCTTATACCACTATGCAAAAACTCAGGACAGTGTTACAGTTTTACTATTTTATGCTTATGTCTATTATTATATGTTTCAGTGTTTCAATGTTTAAATAGTTACTGTTGCACCGAGGGACTGAGAGAAACGCAATTTCAATCCTGTGTATGTCCTGTACATATTGCAGTTCTGACAATAAAGTTGACTTTGACTTTGACTTTGACTTAATGGGATTAAGCAGACGAGTGATTGTGGAGAAGAGCTGTTTAGAGTTTCTAGGGCAGGTGTTGATTAGAATAATATTTGGAGCGTGCTTCTTTAAGAGAATAGGCATACGCTTTCTGATGTTCTTTATATGCCTGCTTATGCACAGAGAGACCAGATGATTTTACACGTCTCTCAATAGCACGGCCAGTTGCCTTCATCTTGCGCAGCTCATCAGTGTACCAAGGGGCTGAACGCGAGAAAGACACCAGTCTTGTCTTCAAGGGGGCGTGTAGGTCCAGGAGCTCCCGAAGAGATTGGTTGTAGTAATCCACAGAGTCATCTGCAGAAGGATGATTGACAGCGGTCAGGGTGTGAAGATCAGCAGACAGAACATCAAGGGAAATGTTTTTAAGGTCACGGAACTGGATGGGTCGTTTTGGGTTTGAAGCAGGCGAAGATGAAGGCACTTCCAGGGAGATGACCCTGTGATCTGAGACACCCAGGTCATATACAGATAAGTTATTGATGAGTACAGTGTCTGTAATCACCAAATCCAGAGTATGCCCCCTGCTGTGCGTAGGGGCGTCAACATGTTGAGTGAGATTAAGAGAGTCCAGAAGAGACTTAAAATCTGTTGCCAGAGGTGAAGAAGAATTGTCCACGTGGATATTTAAGTCGCCAAGAAAAATAGTCTTCACAGGGGAGGTGCAGAAAAAAGTGAGGAGGTCATGCATCTCTGAGTTAAATGAAACATGCGGTTTGGGAGGTCTATAAATTAATATAACATTCATCAGGAGTGGGGCTTTGAAGCTGAAAGCCAGACATTCAAAAGAGGAAAAGTCCTGAGAAGACAGATGAGACAATTTTAAATTACTGCGATAAATTACGCCAGACCACCACCGCGGCCAGTGCTGCGGGCTCTCTGCAGATAACTGTATCCAGAGGGACACGCCTCATTCAGAGAACTGAACACATCTGGTTGGTGCCACGTCTCTGTAAGACACATGAGGTCCAAGTTCTTCTCCAGAATGTGATCATGAATTAAACATGACTTGTTGGAAAGTGACTGCACATTGAAAAGTTCTAATTTAATACCAGTTGGAATAGGAGCTTTTTGAACCGGTTTAAGCAGACTGAAGTCCACTCCACGTTTTCCTCGCCACTTTGTGCGCAGAGGACTACAAAGGCCTACAGACGCAGCGTTCTGATGACGCCATCGAGGTGCGACACGTCTTTCAGCCCAGGCAGTACTAATCGAATCCGAGTTCGCTTGAGAATAAACGGTTTTCTTTCGAGAGCTTCTATGGATGTAACGAGGTCTACGCAGAAGTCCCAGTTGTTTGATGGTGGAAATAGAAAGAGGAATGGAGCAGTTGTTAAGTTCAAACAACTGCGAAGCGGAATACGTCAACATCCACGAGCCGGTGGAGGCTAGCACAGAGCTAGCCGCTAGCAGCAGGCCCACGGCTCCGAAAAAGATATACAAGAAGCAGAGAGATGTAACTCGAACGAGCATTACCTTGAAGGAGTACAGGAGAGAGTCCAGAACAGTCCAAAGGACACAGGAAGTTGAGAGAGGCAGCAGGTAAGCGAACAATAAGTGCAGCTACGTGGTTCTCGAAGCTAAATTCGTGTTGAAGCTAGCGGGAGCTAGCAGCTCCTACTATTAAAATTCCGGTTTGACTAGTAAAGTTTGCTATCTAATGAATCCAGCAAACAAGTCAAATCTTGGCTTTGCCATGGTCTCCCATCCTGAGCAAGCACAATGGCATCAGTGGAAAGGAAAAACTCCCTTTTAGAAGGAAGAAACCTTTAGCAGACCCAGGCTCAGGACAAGCGGTCATCTGCTTTGACCGGCAACTTATAATGTTTGCAGATCCACAACGCAGTCAGAAAAGACAGTTGCTCTAAAACTAACTAACTAAAACACAAAACTTAATCACAGAAAGGTAGAAAGGTAGAAATGTCCGCGTCCGTTCACACAGGAGCTGTACACAGGCTTAACGCCTGCCGCACTCTGCGTTCAAGAAAGGTAGAAAGGTGCAAAGAAAGGTAGAAATGTCCGCGTCCGCTCGTACAGGTGCTGTACACAGGCTTTATGCCTGTCGCACTCTGCAATCGAGAAAGGTAGAAATGTCCAACAAGGCTCGGTGAAAAAAACAGCAGAAAGTAATAAAAAAGGCTTCAAAAAGCAAAAAGTACGAGGAGCAGCGGCAGCCAAGGTGTGCCCGCGTCCACTTCCTCCACAGGTGCTCTGTCACAGGTGCTCTGTCACAGGTGCTCTGTCACAGGTGCTCTGTCACAGGTGCTCTGTCACAGGTGCTCTGTCACATGTGCTCTGTCAAAGGTGCTCTGCCACAGGTGCTCTGCCACAGGTGCTCTTTCACAGGTGTTCTGTAGAACACTACGAGGAGCTGGTGACATGTGTATGCGCACTAAACATGACTCGCCTAGTTTATGTGTAATCAAAACAAACACTGTTTCATGCATGTACAAAAATAAAAGTACCAAAGCACAGACTGCCCTGGTTCTTGACTCTAGTCCCATTTTCATAAAACACAAACCACGTGGTCATACTATGAACCGTAGCAAGATACACGAGCTCTGCCTGAGACAGCCAGATCTCGCAATATCTTCTGTTGGGCCGACCAGCTTGCTCGAGAGAGCGCGAGAGGGGTCAAAGGCCATGCCTCCCACACTCAAGCACGACGAGCAGCAGTTGGACATGGCTTCCAGGCTCATGGCGCACGCACAGGCCTGGAGAGCGTGTCTACCAAACGAATGGGTCATGACAACGATATGTCATGGCCTCAAGTTGCAGTTCACCAGGAGACCGCCCCCCTTCACAGGGGTACTGCAATCAAAAATTAACCCTGCATGCGCACACGTGCTGAGGGAGGAAGTTTTGACGATGCTACAGAAGGGAGTAATAAGTTTGGTCCCGAAACGCAAACTGCACTCCGGCCACTACAGCAAGTACTTCCTGGTGCCCAAAAAGGATCATTCCCTGAGACCGATACTGGATCTCAGGACTCTGAACAAGAGAATAAAAACTTTTAAGTTCAAGATGCTTACACTGCGGCAGGTTCTCCAGTCTGTGAGACCAGGAGACTACGCATGTACAATGGATTTGAAAGATGCCTATTTCCATGTAGGCGTGTGGAGGAAACACAGAAAATTCCTCCGTTTTGCTTTCGAGGGAAACGCTTATGAATTCAAAGCATTACCCTTCGGTTTAAAGACGGCTCCTCGTACATTTACTAAATGTCTGGACGCAGCCCTGACCCCCCTTAGGAATCAAGGACTCAGGGTTATGAACTACCTGGATGACCTCCTGATTCTGGCTGGAAGCAGAATACAGGCCCAGTCACACTCCTACAGGGTGATCTCTCACCTGGAGTCTCTCGGTTTTGTCATAAACCTACAAAAGAGTGACCTAACTCAATCACAGGTTACCGTATTTCTGGGAGTACAGATCGACACCGTCCGGTACAGGGCATGACTCTCAAAGGAACGAGTTTCCTCGATTCGCCATTGCCTGAAAAAATTTAGACTGGATCAACGGGTCCCTATGAAAACGTGCCAACACCTTTTAGGCCTCTTGGCGGCAGCCATACCCTGTGTGCCACACGCATTGCTGAAAATGCGGGCCCTACAAGTATGGCTAAACCAACAGACACAACCCGCCCTGCCTGGTCGAGCAGGAAAGGTTAGAATAGATTCAGAGGGCCTGAGGGCCCTGGAACTTTGGAGAGACTTGTCTGTCTTCACGGAAGGGGTCCCGCTGGGTAGGGTGTCATCTCGTGTGGTCGTCACGACGGACGCCTCAAAAACAGGATGGGGGGCGATCTGCAGAAATCAGAACGCCCGTGGCCTTTGGAATGAACAGGAAGCGAGATTACATATCAACTTCCTGGAATTGTTGGCCGTATTCCTGTCAGTAAAATACTTCTTTAACAAAGGTCTGATTGCAGGGCAGCATGTCCTGGTGAAATCAGATAACAGGACCACAGTGTCCTTCATCAACAGAGAGGGAGGGACAAGGTCCCGGGCCCTCCTCGGACTGACGCAGAAGATGCTCATGTGGTATGCTCCGAGAATCTTGTCGCTCAGGGCGACTCATGTTCCCGGTGAACTAAATTATGGAGCAGATGCCCTCTCAAGAGGGCCTCTCCTGGCGTCAGAATGGAGCCTGAACCCACGGGTTGTGGAACAGGTCTGGTCACGATTTGGGAGAGCCTCGGTGGACTTGTTCGCTTGTGGAGCTAACTCACAGTGTGACCTTTACTTATATTTGAAGGAAACAGGTGCACCGTTGGGAACGGATGCTCTGGCCCATGATTGGCCAGCAGGGGTGCTGTACTATGCTTTTCCACCTGTTCCTCTGATCGAGGTGACACTGGAGCGTGTACATCGGGGAGCCCTCTCCCTGATCCTGATAGCCTCCAGATGGCCGCAGAAACCGTGGTTCCCGGAGTTGATATCAATGTTATCAGGGATACCATGGCAATTGCCTCCTCACAGGGACCTGCTGACTCAGGCACGTGGGCAGCTTCTACACCCACGTCCGGAGTTGTGGCGGCTTTCAGCCTGGCCTTTGAAGGGAACTGGCTGAGGGCCTAAGGCTTTGATTGCTTTATCCCAAAACAAACAGCAACAACATACACAAGGGTGTCCCTTGGTGTTTATGTTTGCTTAGGAGATGTTCAATGGAGGGGTTCCCCTCTCCTTAACGGGTCTCCAACATCAGGATGGGCTCCACTTGCCAGTCGTGCCCCTTGTATATGTAAAAATTTTCCCCTGTGGACGTTGGAGGTTACCCTGTGCTTGACCTAGGTTTTCTACCTCCACATTGCCACCCAATTACTAGTGGCGTAGTAGGTCCCTTGCTCTTTTCCTCCTGTTTCTCAGGTATTCCACAGAAAAAAGGAGATGATGAGTAATCGCACTAGTGGAGCACGCTTATGCTGTCTCTAGCTGGTGTTTTTTATCTATATGTCCAGTGGTAACATCAAGCTGATGTTTCTACATTTGGCATTTTTTCTTCTCAGGCTATGCTCTCTACATACCTTGTAGAAAGCAGTTGGGAAATGCCTGTCGTTTTAAGACAGATGTTCTCACATGCACTTTGCTGAGCATTTCAAGGGCGTGAATGAATTACGTTCCCATAGCATATGTTGCACCAAGAGACATGACTGAAAGGGAACTGAAAGTTATGCACCATAACTCATGTTCCCTGAAGGAAGGGAATGAGGTGCAACATATCTGGCCCTTTCAATGCTGAAAGCTCGGTGAAGTGCATTTTGGAGAATGATGAATGGGCGTCAGCGGCTTAAGTACCCAGAGGGCGGGGCCTCTGGCGCGACGCTGACACCCCTGCTGTAAAGGCGTGAATGTATTCCTTCAGGTAATCGCACGGGGGCACAATTCCCATAGCATAGCATATGTTGCACCTCGTTCCCTTCCTTCAGAGAACATGAGTTATGGTGCATAACTTTAAGTTTTGTCTCACCACTGAAATGCACGTTCCCTTCTGAGCCTGCACTTAGTATTTTGTACATTCAGGAGATGCTGATCAGCAGACCTGAGGAGAATGGACAGGTATGTAAGGGTGTAGCATGGCTTTAAACTAAAATATTCTTACATGGAGAAGTGTGTGTTGTGATGATTCTCAGCTACCACCACATTGGATTCTAGCACAATACTGTATCTTTAAAACAAACTGAAGAGACATTTTGAATCAGGTTCATTTGAAAAGGTAATTTTTTTACACATCAAATGAGCTTTCTCTGCAATTTTTTTTATCCATCCACAGTTCGTGAGATATTTTGCTACAGAAAAACAGAATACCCACAACATTATTGCATTTGTTTTTGGCAGTGAGCAATAGTATAGTAAATTGCACATTATAGAAGTAAGTAAATAAGTGCTATCAGTTGTCATCATTGCATACAATGACAAAATTGGTTCTCTGCATAAATGCAGAGAACCAATTTTGTCAAATGGGTTAAAACCTATCACACCTACACCCAGGTGGAGCAGTGGGCAGCGATTGAGCACCCGGGGAGCAATTGGGGATTAGGTGTCTTGTTCATAGACACCACAACACATGGGAATGGCTGGGAGTCGAACAGCAACTTTCTGGTCCCAGATCAGCTACCCTACTTCTATCCCATCTCTACCCCTTGTATGATGCATGGATATAAAATGTAACAAGAGGGAGGGTGCAAACTAGCTGTTTTCAAACAGAAACACACGCTCATCACTGTCCGTGTATCATGGATAT
>JBBPBX010042938.1:5372-28162 GCA_038048925.1 Garcialebias charrua | reverse complement strand
TATATATATATATATAAATGTACTGTATACATGTATATGTGCTGTATATATGTATACTGTATACAGTACATTCTTCACATTCTTGCACCCTATTCATCTACCCGGTCTCTACGATCACAGAACAGTAATCTCCTTCACCTTCCACGAACCAAATTAAGGACCATGGGAGACCGCGCATTCGGTGTGGCTGCCCCCCGCCTATGGAACTCCCTCCCTGACTACCTGAGAGCTCCACAGTCACTGGTTGACTTTAAAAAAAGGCTTAAATACTTTTCTTTTTAAGCAAGCATACGCTGCCTCCAAATGACTTTATCTTTGAACTTAGTTGATATTATCATTGTTTTTAGTTCATTTTATTATTGATTTTTGTTGTTTTATCATTGAATTTACCACCAGTTTTTATTTGATCATTGATTTTAGTTGCACTTTGTAGCACTTTGAGATTTTTGTTAATGAAAAGTGCGTTATAAATTAAATTCAGGTCCCTGCCTCTGCTGCTCTTTGCCACTTGCAAGCGCTCTTGACCACGCTCACTCCTCCGCTCTACACGGAGAACAGCTGATCAACTGCAGCAGGAATTTTATCCTGCAGTATGAGCTGCACAAAGGTGCCGGAGGAAGCTTTTTCTGCAGCTCTGGGCTACACACATGTGTAACAGATGCTATATAATTTAAAATAATTTAGTTGAAATAAAAATTCCATGCTGATCGTTTGGCTCATCCATCAATCAACCCATTGTGTGCCATGTCCAATCTTATGTTGAAAAACTGCGATAGCACGATAAACGAACCATGAAGTAGTGAGGGACTACTGTATATTTATTTGGGAGAGTTTGAACTTGAACTAAAATGCACGTTAATGTGTCAGTCGTTTCCAAAGTACTGTACTTTTACATGTTACATGTAGAACTAAATAATAAAAAATTGTGACCAAACGTTTAGGACTGTGACACAATCCAACCCTCGTCTTCAGAACCATGTTTTAGCTCAGCATTAGATTAGTGAGCAGGCAGTTGATTATAGACCCACACTGACATACTGATTACAAAAGACCATCTCTTCTCCAAAAAAAAAAAAAAAGCTTAAAGAACCCTGCAAACTTGTCTAAACCTATTTTTCAAAACAGTTTAAGAAATAAAATGTTTTAAACAAGTGAGCAGGGCTGTAAAACGTGATTAATCCAACATTTTGTCAAGAGTTTTTTCATCTGAAAGCACTGTTATGCCTTTGGCTGCAACAAAATTAAAATTATTGGACTACTATACCATTTTTTAAAATCACAGCAGACTTGTAATTATGCTGGGGTAGACTAAATACAGTAATGTGTCCAGAATAAACAATGTAGTCATCAGTCAAAACATTTATTGCTTTTGTGGGGGCCGCCCAGCCCTGGTTAGACTCAGCTCGTCTTTTATCAGAATCAGTCCAACATCTCTTTTATTCATTTTCCACAAATCCTGCTGCTTCTCATCTCACACAGCTTGGGTTGTGATCTCAGTCTTCAAAATAATATAATTGTTCTCGATTACCAAGAAGAGATGCAAAGTGTGTGTAATAATTTAAATTCCACCTTAGTTTTTCTTTGGACCAGCCAACTGGTAAACATTTCAACATTTGCAAGAAAGTTCATACTCAATAATCCAGGTATCAAATCTGATAAGTCTCAATCTGGTCATCTGGACAGTTGGGGGGGTGGGGGAAGATCAGTGTGCTGGAACTCTGACTGAGGAAGCCCTCTGGACTGAGGGTGAAACGTTTCGACTAAAAGAAACTGTCCAGATGACCAGATTGAGACTTATCAGATTTCAACATTTGGTTTAGTTTTCTGCATTAAATGGACATCTTAGACTCACAAAACAACTTTGATCGTGATGCATTTAAGGATCGCCTTCATTTTTACATCTCATTGAGGGAGGAAACTGATTATTTCCTTGTACAGAGACAAGAATTAAGTCAGTACCTGAAACAATCACAGGAACAGCTTTCGTAAAAGAAACGTGAGATCACTTTCACATTGTTGTGGCACTGTAGAGTTTTGTACCATGTTCGCACAGTAAAATGCACAAAACATCACCATGTTAGTAAGTGACCTGTAATCTTATTCACAAGCACTTCGAAGCATGTTTATTTATTTACAACATACAGTGTACTCTGAAACAATAACACACTTATAAATAAATATTGCAATCTTATTAATCTTATAGTCCCCCTTTTTATTGTCAGTTTATCATGACTGGTCACCTGAGCTTAACGAAGGTGAGGCAACCTCTGCCCGCTCCGTCTTTTCATCCATTATTTTATGTGCTATCATTTACCAGCAGATTGGTCATTTTCAGTACTTGTCCTGGGACTTTCTATATTTTGTATCACCCCTTCAAATGTCAGTTTAAATAAATAGAAAAAATATCTAAAAATAATCCTATTAAATCTTAAGCCTGTGGGGAAAAAAGCTACAATTTAATGTTTTTTTCTAAAGTAAAAAGATAAACAATGAAAACATATTATCAAAAGTATAAACAAAAGGGAAAAAAATGTTTTCAAGGATGTTTTGTGAACCCATATTATTTTTAGAACTCATATTGGTAGATAATCATTTCACAAGGTCATTATTTCCTGGTAGCTCCATATACTTCTAATATGTCTGTCTTGTTGCCTATAGGTATGTTTTTTTTAATATATATTCATATTTTTTCAAAAATTCCCATTACAAAGTTTTCAGGCAGAGTTTTATGTCCGAGCTGCTTTCTTTTTACATGACACATCTCAGCGTCCCCCCTTGTCATTTACAGGCTGTCATTGTGCTGCACCACTGTTTAGTCGCAGACAAGCCGGGAGCGGATTTCAGGATTGGTTCTAATACAACGAAAAAGACGTTATGTCTGCAAAGTTCAGGAAATTAAGCCTTAAAAATGGCTAGTGTCTTTTCCTATTTGTATTTGTGCAAGAGTAAAAACCTCTGTCCTGGATCTGAGGGAGAAAGTCTTTTAATGACACGTCATCTTCAAACTCTCAGCACTGTTTGAAGAAATAGCACAATTGCTTGAATTCAGGGCTGATTATTTCCCACTACTGACTGCAAAATGACTGAATTTCTAGTTGAATACTTCAAATATATATTTCTTTTACATTTCACATTATACTCATGAGCAACACCAAAAGAAAATGGGTCACATAACAGATCAAAGACCGCATCTTTGATAATCATTTCAAACAAATTCAATGATTCCTTGTGAGACCTGGTAAATAAATGAAACTTTTAAAATTTGAAATTAAATGCATAATTATTCCATAACCAAAGCCAAAATTGGCAATAAATAATAAGTTAAAAAGACTTGTGAAGTCAATACAAGATAAAGGTTTCTCAACATCTTGTTCAAATGTATTGTGGCATGAAAAAGTTTGTCCAGTACTTTACCCTGAATTTATTATGCATGAATACAGTGGTTAGCTTGTTTTCTGAACGTAAACATTCAGAACCTATAGTGGCAATTATTGATTTTTTTTTTTACACTAATGTCAATAAGTAACACAAAAACAAATCCATAATGTCAGTTATTGTTTGCTACCATCACTTTTAGTGTGAGTCAGTGGTGACTTTATGCTTTCCTTATGTCCAAACAGACGCTGAACATAAGCAACCCCAGTACTGTCTTTCTGAAAATCTTCCGACATCGTTAGGACACTTTGTTTTCTTTTTACTGCTCCCGTCTTGCTCCCTTAGTCCCTCCATTAATCCGCTGCAAAGGCATTACAGGTGAATTGTACTCATTGCCTGTTCTTCCTTTTGCACTCATCCACTGCCACTTCTTTTTTAAGGCTTACTCATATCGGTCACAGATTGTCTTGTAGCCTCTCCATGTAGGTTCTGATTTCAGACCGACCCAGGTCCATATCCTGGCACACCCATTTGATGTCATCCTCATTACTATTGGTCACAAGGACTGAGGAGTTGGTGTATGCTCCACCCCCACATGAATTATCTGTGGGTAAAACAGTGGCAAAAGATGTGAATTTGACACGTTTGCGTTTGGCAGCTGCAACTGCAGCTGTGGCTCTGGGAGAATTATTCAAATGCTCTGTTTGACCAGTAGTGTCCTTTCCACTGGAAGTGATTGCTGAAAGGCACTGATGAGGTTGTGGGACAGATCTTGGCAAGGTTTGTCCATGGGTGACTCCCCGAAGTCCACCTGTGCCACCACTCCCACTAATCTTGCCCATGCCCGTGCCTACACCCATCACCAAATTGTTTCCAGCACCATTCAGCAGGTACTTGTTCTCTTCGTATCCTCCATTTCGATCAATAATGGTGGTGCATTCATCAGGCAGTCCACCCTGACATTGGTCAGTGTGGTCAGCTAAAAGGTCAGCCTCATTGCCAAGCCACACCCAGTCATGGGCATGGTTCATGTTGCCTCCTGCCTCTAGTACAGGAACCTGCTTGTGACGATATCTGTAGATTTAAAAAAAAAAAAAAAGTTAGGCATCAATGACACATTATTTTCTTATTCTGTGTTCTCTTTTAAAAATCAGACAAAGCAAGATTCATACTTCATGACAAGTGAAGAAATATGCTCTTGTTGACCTAGTTGTGTGACAAAAATACATCACTTTGTTCTAGCAAGAGCTCCAGGAGCCCATTCTGTGGACAAGGTCCAGGCAGAACTTTTCCTCAAAGGGGAATGTGTCAAGTAATGAGGGATTGGTCAGAACTTTGTTGAGGGTGTGTTTATAGATAAATTAGGAAAAACGACAATTCTCTCATTTTTGCTTGAACTGCTCCGCTGAAGAACAGCTGGCCAAGGGTGGAAAATACAGCCATCTTTACAAATGGCAAATGTAACAGCAATGTAAAAGTTAGTCAAATGAATATTAAAGGCATAAAGAACTCATGAATGGAAATGGCTTCTTTTTTTGTTGTTCATGACAGAAAACATGGAGACACAAGCAACCCACTGTGGCTTTGCTGGCCGGGAGGGAGTACGCCTCAGCCAAGCAGCATAGGAGTACGTTTCCTATGGTCGCTCATTATTGTGCACTTTGATCAAAAAAGCCACCCTGCTCACTGAGGAGCCCTCACATGCCTCCATCAAAAAGGCTACACAGTCCCACTGACCTGGAAGAATATCTATAAAAAATCATTTGTAACATCTTAAGTAATCCGATAATTCTCAATCAGGTCATCTGGACAAATTATTTTTAGTAGAAATGTTTCACCCTCACTCCAAAGGGCTTCATCAGTCAGAGTAGTTCCAGCACACTGTTCCCCCACCAAGCCGAAAACAACTTAAGTGGACCAACCAGTTTGCTGGAGCCAAGATGGTTACTGGAGGCCGTCCTGTCCCTCGTTGACTCCTCCCAGGCAGGCAGCCACAGCCAAAGTGGTTCAAGACAAGAAAGTTCATGCTCAGTAATCCAGGTATCAAATCTGATAATTCTCAATCAGGTCATCTGTCTTGAACCACTTTGGCTGTGGCTACCTGCCTGGGAGGAGTCGACGAGGGACAGGACGGCCTCCATCTTGGCTCCAGCAAACTGGTTGGTCCGATTAAGTTGTTTACGGCTTGGTGGGGGAACAGTGTGCTGGAACTACTCTGACTGATGAAGCCCTCTGGAGTGAGGGTGAAATGTTTCTACTAAAAAGAAACTGTCCAGATGACCTGATTGAGAATTATCGGATTTGATACCTGGATTATTGAGCATGAACTTTCTTATCTTAAGTAATGTTTTTAAACAAAGTGCAACTGACTGCTTAATGGTGGTAAATTGTTAAAAATATATATATGAAATAGTGTAATGTGTATTGTATTAGTTAGGAAATTAGAAAGAGTTATTCATTTTGTACTGTTACTGGAAGATTATTGTTGTTTAAACTGATTGTTTGAAAAAAGGGGCAGATATAATAAGATTTTTTCTTCTATCTGCAACCTTTCATTTTTTTATATTTTGTACGTTATC
Organism: Garcialebias charrua; assembly: GCA_038048925.1. Lineage (NCBI taxonomy): Eukaryota > Metazoa > Chordata > Actinopteri > Cyprinodontiformes > Rivulidae > Garcialebias > Garcialebias charrua. The sequence continues at coordinate 22,208 of JBBPBX010042938.1, read as the reverse complement.
ATTTATGGGATTGTTTTGTATTGTGTTTTTTGTAAAAAAAAAAAAAAAAAAAAAGAACAAATTTAATAAACATAAACATAAATTAATGGTGAAAATGTGATTTTCATTATTTTTTGTTCTTGTGTGCGTATGTTGTAAAATGTGCGTATCCAGGAGAATTTTTGCCACAGTTGTGGTAGACAATAGAGTTTATCTTATGTTATCTTATATTTTCTTACCTTATCTGTTGGAAATTATTGCAGTCCTGTCATGACAATTTTCCAAATGCCAAATTACATTTACTGTCTCAGTCTCCATATTAAAAAGTCTGATCTTGGTAAAGGGATCAAAAATCTGTACAGTAGTGGAAGAGTGGAGACCCCAGAAGAAATAACTTCACATGAGTTCTGTGCTGCAGTTTCTTGTGGAATATGGAATGTCCATGCCAAAAAGGTTTCATATCAGCTAGAGCAGACTTCTTTATACCTTGTGGAGAATAGGCTAACTTAAACTTTTTAAGAATCAAAAGATGTCTGTTGTAGTTAAATAAAAATATTTATTTTGCAACTAGTTGAACTACTTTATAATTTTGCATAAGAAAACAACAAATCAGTTTGAGCTCAATGGATGAAATATTTTAACCAACCAAAAATTGCAATAGAAACTGAAAAAAATTAATACATTTGGCTTGTAAAAAAACAACAAAAAACTCAGGTTTGTAGACCCGTAGATCCTTTCATATGATGAACTGCACAGAACCTTTAATTCAAAGGTAGCAAGTGCTGGGTTTAACTTCCTAGCTTGAATAAGAGTTGTTACCTATTTACCTGAAAGCAAAGCTGATACAGTTGATGAGGAAGACCATTATTGCCAGGCAGAATACTCCCAGAAGGGCATACATCCCAATCTCCAGATCTGACAGGCCTCTTGTGGTCTGAGTCAGCTCACTGTTCACAGTTCCTGGTACCTCCACCTGTGCAGGGTGGCTACTATAGTCCCCTTGCTGGTTGGGACCACTGCCTCGGCTGCTGCCAGCTTTTCCACCTGAAGCAAGGTGGATCACTCTGCTTTTGTTTGTTGTGCCAACCTGAAAAATGTAATTACATGATAATATTGCATAAACAGAAATTTATTGATATCTAATTTAGTGAAGTTTGTTAACACAAATTAATCTATCTACTGCATATACCAGAAGTGACTTTAAACATGTCAAATAAATGTGGGGTAAAAGTGGTGAACGAGAAGAATGGGTCAGCCTGTTATAAACTTTTTTTTTTTAACTATACCCGCATATCTAAAACTCTACAAAACAATATTTTGTATATTATTTATTAAAACAAACTGATAATTTAACATTCCTAATTAAACTCTTACCTTCTTCATAGCTCCTTCCTCTCTGTCCACAGCAGCACTGTTGGACTTCCACTCTCCTCCATCCTTTGTCCTTTGTCCGTTGGTGCTATTGTCCAATCCTCCACCATCCTCTGGTCCACCTTTATCTTCACTATTTGCTCCAAACTTAACAGCCACATAACCAACTCCAGATGCCAGCACACTCTTCCGTTTGGATTTCTGACAAGTCTCGGAGATGACCATAGCGACATGAACCAACGAACCTTGTCCATCACCCTCTGCAACTATAATTGGCCAATGCTGCTCCTAAATGATAATACAATAATGAACAAACCAGGTTTAGTTATGCTTCACTCAAATTGTTTTTTATTCTGTATATATTATGCATTTATCATAATTTGATTTTTAGAATTATGATAATTGGTGGTCACAACCTGACTGGTTATAGAGATGACACTCTCATCCAGTGAGACAGCTAAAAGGAGGAAGTCCTTCGGATCATAAATATTAAGAGGTGTCACTGAGCCATCACTATAGTGGATCCATGCACTGAACCCAGCTTCCTGAATTAAAAACAAATAAAATGGTTACAGTAACTGCATTCATTCATTCATTCATTCATTCATTCATTCATTCAGTCAGTCAACCTTTATTTATACAGGTTAGTTCCCATTGAGCCTCAGGGGGACTCATTTACAAGAGAGACCTGTTACATACAACATACAGAGTAGATGAGGAAAAGAGAACACGAGGGTGGAGGAAGTTAAAAAACATCATGTCTCACACCATGTCCTGGCTGGGGCACAGTGTAAAAGATGGAAAAATACATTGCAACACAGCGACATACTGTAACCGTGTTTCCATCTATTTTCAATTCGAATTTTGAGCGAATTTTTGAAATTTCGCAAAAATGTAAATAAAAATTAATGCGAATCAGAAGTGTTTCCATTAACTGGCTTGAAGCGCATCCACCAGGCCACGCAAAGCGGCATTACGTCAGACGTCAGCGTCATTACGTCAGACGTCAGCGTTACGCATGTCTACAGTAAACAGGAAGTAGCGGTTGAAAACAGGACCCGACCACACATCTCGGCAAAATGGAGAGAATATTTCAGGTATGTGTTGCTATCGGGCAAGTTGTATTTATTCTGTCATGCCAACTAGTTTTAGCGATGTTACATGTTGTCCGGAGACGAAGTCACGTGACGTGAATGTTCGCTACGACAGAACTGAGTCGGCAAATCTGTTTCCATCTTTCGTTTTGCGCATCGGTTCTGATTCGAAGAACCCAAAAACCACCTCAAGCGAGCGTGTCAACTTTTTTGCAAATTAGAGGAAGTTAATTCGAATTGTGCCGTTTCCATTCAGCTTTTCTGATGCGATATTTCAAAATGCGCATCTAGAAACCTTGATGGAAACACGGCTAATGACATCGTAATATATTTATGCTTAGGAGGTCAACAGAGATGGTGAGATGTCCATGGACACTCCAGAAAGTTCCAAAGTTCTGATAAGATGGACAGAGGTCCTCGGGAGGGGGTGGGGGCAGGCAGAGCTTTTTAGTTTACATCCTCCAGGATACATTTGAGATAAGTTGGCCTATCCAAGGCCAGCGGGGAGGCCAAATTCAGATGAACAACAATTGTTTCAGGCAGGCAGGCTCTACTGACAAATCTGCCTTCAGTTCTGCTGGAACACTCAATGGTGAATCCAAACAGCCAGATCCATGGTCATTCTGCCGAAGTCGGGCTTACAACTTCTCCAAGATCTCTTCCTTCCAACCGTCCCTTAAGATTGCCACAAAGTTCCACAGTCCTGCCTGCTCAGCTCTGTTACAGGTCCACATAGTTCGCACATCGCGTTGAGTGTTGCCAAGCCCAGCACACATATTCCAGGCATCTTAAACAGCTGCTGGCATTTCCGAATTTGTCTACAATCCAGATTTCCACCGACTCCAAAAAGCAGATTCCAGTTATTATAAACCCAATTAGGTTTCTGAGAAGAGGGCTCTCCTTCACCCTGTCTTCAGTGTGAAGGAGAGCCTCTTGTAAATGAGTTTCTCTTGTAAATGAGTCCCCAAGGCTCAATGGGACTAACCTGTATGAATAAAGGTTGAATGAATTGACAGAGATTAGTCTAAAATCAAACTCTGGTTGGCTGGAATGACTTTTGTGTGTGATAAAACACTAATATCTCCGCAAACTTTGTAAGAAATTGTTCTGTATTAAGCGCTACAAACTTATTACTAGTATTTTTTTTGGGAGAGCTTATTTAATTTTGATTATGTTTATGTTTATGTTTATTAAATTTGTTCATTTTTTTTACAAAAGAAACAATACAAGGCAATCTCATAATGATAGTGTACAAGATGTAAAAAAATGAAAGGTGGCAGAAAGAAGAATAAATCTTATTATATCTGCCCCTTATCTCCAACAATCAGATTAAACAACAGTAGTCAAACCATGTAAACAATAATAATTTTCAACCAACTTTTTCCAACAGTCAGGTTAAACAATAATATTCTTCAACCAACAGTACAAAATTATTAACTCTTTTTTAATTTTCTAACTAACAGTACAAAATGACTAACTCTTTCTAATTTTCTAACTAATACAATACACATCACGTTATTTCACATATATTTTTTTAACACATTTGTTTTGATCATTTTTTTAAATGTAAACATTGACTTGGCATTTTTAACTACATTCTCCAAGCCATTCCATAATCTAATTCCCTGGATTGAGGTAGAACGTCCCTTCAAACTGGTTCTGAATTGTGGTTTTACAAACAACTCTGTTCCCTTAAGATTATAACAACTTTGTCTTTTAACAAAGTGCATTTGGATATTTAAAGGTAATGCATTATTTTGAGCTCTATACATAACTGATAAAATATTATAGTCTACCAAATCATGGAACTTCAATAATTTTAGTTGATAAAATAATGTACTTGATGGATGACGGTAATGCTTTCTAGTGATAATTCTTACAGCTCTTTTCTGTAATACAAAAATAGGCTTTGTGATTGTTTTACACGCTTTCCCCCAAACATCAATACAATAGATTAAGTGTGGAACAATGATTGTGTTATACAACAAATACAGAGCTTTATCATTCAATAGGTCTCTGACTTTGTACAGTACTGCTATCGATCTAGCTATTTTTATTCTTACAGAATTTATGTGTTGTTTCCATGTCAGTTTGTCATCAATGATAACACCCAAAAACTTCACCTCATTCACTCTACAAATCTCAACATCCTCAATTTTGAGTGGAACATCAACAGTTTTCTTTTTATTACCGAATATCATGTAATTAGTTTTTTCTAGATTTAATGATAATTTATTTATTTTAAACCAAGTTTGTATCTTGACAAATTCTGTCTTTATCAATTCTAACATTTGTTCTATATCTTCACCTGAACAGAAAAAAGTGGTATCATCAGCGAAAAGTACACATTTAAGGAGTCCTGACACATTTACCAAGTCATTCACATATAAAATAAAAAGCTTTGGTCCAAGTACAGAGCCTTGGGGAACTCCACATGTGATATTACAGAGGTCAGATCTTACATCATTTATTTGTACAAATTGTTTCCTATTTTTTAAGTAGCTAGATACCCACTGTAATGCTGGTCCTCTAATACCATATTTGTTCAGTTTTTCAAGGAGAATGGTGTGATCAATAGTATCGAATGCTTTTTTTAAATCAACAAAGATACTGATACAATGTTGTTTTTGATCGACAGCAGTAGTTATTTGTTCCATTAATTCCATGAGAGCCATTGATGTAGAGTTTTTTGATCTAAACCCATACTGACTGTTGCTTAGAATATTTTGTTTATCTATAAATTGGTCTAGTCTGTTCACAAATAGTTTTTCAAGAATTTTTGAAAACTGTGGTAACAAGGATATAGGTCTATAATTGTTGAATACACATTTATCACCATTTTTAAAAAGAGGAACGACCTTAGCTACTTTCATATTATCTGGAAAAATTCCTGTTGAAAATGATAAGTTACATATGTATGTGAACGGCTCAATAATATGGCTCATTATGTCCTTCACAAACATCATATCCATGTCCACCCAGTCTTTAATTTTGATTACAAGCACAAGGTCTTTTCAGTCATAGTTTAGGACCAAACTTTTGAATATATTAGATCTGAAGGAAAATGTGGCCAGTGATGAGCATTTCCAAGTTGTAGCTTTTTATCAAAATGTAAATTGTCTCATAACTCTCATTGCTTTTGTAGCCAGAAGCAGCCGTTTGTCAAAAAGCTCTAAACTGACCAAAGTAAGTTCAACTTAGAGCCTTTTTGCAAACAAATAACAACAAGACAAGAATTATGATTTCCTGTTAACTTCATAAGATGTTAGGATTGCTTGGGCTGCAACAAAACCTAAAAATTTATAATAAGTTGGAGTGACTTTTTATGAATAAAACACAACTATGACAAGTATTTTGACATTTGTTAACCTAAAATAGTAGATTACAACAGCAATATTCTTCTAGATTTGAAAGCATTAAGCTCTTTTATCATTTGTATTATTTTAGATTAGATGAAGCTTGGAATTTATTCATAGTTTTAGCCGGTCTTCAACATGACTGCACAAAATAGCATGTTGTTGCACTGTGAAAAAAGATTTAAAAAAGAGACACACCTACACTTCCATCGTACCCACCTACATTCATGGAAACCTTTTACATGTAAGCTTCAACTACAAAGCACACACTTTCCCCCCCCCCCCTTGATTTCTTTGTGTTCTCACTCCCTATTTCAATTAAAATGTTTTGTATGATTTTTTGTTTTGTTTATAAATAAGTGAAATAATTATTGGAGGGAAAAAACTAACTTTTGTTTGTGAAAGCTTAGTTTGTTGTTTGTGCTAGTGTGAGATCTAGGACCGGTTAATGTAAGATCTTATTTGGGATTTTTGTAACTCAAGGGTTATTTAGTGTACTATGATTCCAAATTCACTGTATATGTGGATGTTATTAAAGTTATGCAGACAAAATAAGCGCATCATTAGACAATGGAAATTGAGTGATGTGGTGTGGTGCACTCTAGTCCCTAGAACCAGCTGAATAAAGCTGTTAAGACATTAGAAACAGTGCAATTGTGGTGTTTTACTTGTGTTAACAAATTATATTGCAATTATCAACATTCAGCTGTTTTAAACAAAAGTGAAAAGATAAAGAGTATTGCAAACAAAGAATGCCTCCCAGTGTTGGCAATATGTTATGACATTGGAGTGAATTTAGTAAGAATGAAAGCCATATTTAAGTCTGATGCTATAAATCAATTAACTTTAGTTATGTTACTGTTTTCTTTAGAACTAAGTGTTTTCCTTACCTGTTTAGGTGTGTGTAGCACATCTGCAGCTGCAGTGGTGAGCTGTATAGCCTGGTAATTTCCAGGACTTGCTGTCATACTGAGAGACAAAGATGCAACCAGCTGGACTCCTAGGTCTGTGATTGTTACCTAAAGAAATAAATATGGTATTTAAAGAAACAACAAAAAAATACTTTGTCTTTTCTGTGCTCCCTATAAATGGCTGTTAACAAATGCTATTAAGCTCAGAAATGTCTCCTGGAATGAACAGTGTCACTTAAAACACCGCTGACTTTGTTTGGAGACTGCAATAAAGTGACAATAAAATTAGTTATTTTGACTTGGGTGAACAAAAAACATGTAGAGTGTTCTTGTACCTTATCGTCCAGTACTGTCACAGTCTTCTCAGCCAATATTGAGTCAGACAAGGGAGAAAGAACCTAAAACAAAAGATAAAATAAACATGCATTTTATAGCAAAAATTCTGAAAAAGTTGAGACCCCGTGAAACTGATGGTAGGTTTGGGTAGATAAAATCTGCTCGGATCTTTCATCTAAACTATAGGTAAGTCAGTAAACTGACCTCGTAAGTGTTTGATTACACAAATTGCCTATAGATTCGTTACAATAGTAAATATGCAAAAACTTGAATAAATAGCAACATAAATCAGTAAGAAATTAGTAGTTTTACATTAATATTATTATTTTGTTTATTCTTATTAAATGCATTTTTTTATGTATAATTTGGACATGCTCAGCAGACCAATTAAAAGCCCAACGGGCCGAGCCGTAGAATATCCATGACTGCTTTAATGTAACTGTTTTTTTTTTTCATATCATTTATTAAATTTATTTTTCATTTTATAAGCTTTTTTTATGATTCTCTACTGTATTAATTTGTGTTCCTTGTTTAAAACACGTATCTCTTGTAAATGAGTCCTCGAGGATCAATTGGACTAACCTGTATAAATAAAGGTTGAATTGAATTTGGTCACACCATTCATCAGGAATCATTTATTCATTCTAACTGTCTATGATCACTTCCCTAAAATGATGACAAAGCTTTCATCATTACATCTTTGGTGCTTAGAATAAACTGACAGTGACAATTCCCAGTAGTCATTATTCCACCATACATGTTATAGTCTCAAGTGAAGAAAAATTAGTCGAGGTAAAGCTGTTGCTAATTTGAGGACAGAGTTTCTGTCATTTCTTACTGAGCAATTACACACTTTAAATAAAAAAGGTAAAGGAGACACAAATCAACATGTATGAACTGTATGCACTCTAAGCTGTGCTTCATAATATCAGTATTCACCGATCTCATAGCCAATAGAATAAAATACACACTAAACGTAAGTGGATGAATAGAGAAGACAAGTAACTGGGGAGAACGTGAGGGTAATAAAAACAGGTGCCAGAAGTGGAGATACAATGACAAATTGAGGCGCCCGAATGTGAGAAAGGCCAGAAAGAAGGAGCAAGAAAGAGATTGGGGGGTGCAGAAAGAGAGGGAGAGAGAGAGAGCACAAGACAGAGTGACACAGATAAGGATGCTTGTGTTGTAGTGTACTCCTCTGGCTGGTGACATGAGGACAGGCAGATCTGATTGGTGTACAAAGAAAATCTCTCAGTGAACATGTCACAGTGTCAAACTCGATCCTACCCTCACCAAGGGGGAATAAAATAAAATAAAATAAATGATTGACATCCTTGAAATTGCTCTTCAGGACTGAGAATGAGAGGGTGAGGGGGGAAGGACTGAGGGGTGGGGGAATAAAGAAAGAGCGATGGGCAGCGATGTAAGAATTGGGGTTTGGGGAGACTGAGCTGGGGGCTAAAATTAAAATGTCAAACTATCAAATGGTGGCTGTCGACTCTGGCATCTAAGAGGGAATGCTGGGTAAATTCTCACTCCTGGCTCTGAAACAGTGTGTAGCTGCCTGTGAGTGTACATTTCTACATGTGTATGTGTCTATATCCCAAGTTGAGCTGATGCTTAACACACACTCAGCTGTTTCCAAAAATCCCCACAATTCCTCAAACTGAATTCAGCACCAACCTATTTAACGAACACACACACGTGTTTCAGAACTGTGATGTAAGACAATGCAGTTAAATAGTGACTTTAATTAATTAAAAACATTCTGATATAATAACTGGACAGAGTATTAAAGATTGTACTCAAATGTAGCAAACGAGGTGGTTAAGTTTCAGCTGTGTGGTGTAACAATAATGTGCGTAAAACAGCCACAGATTGTTTATTCTGTAACGTTAGACTCATTGGAATTCAGCAAACGCGCAAATGTGTTTTCTGTCTGTATGTGTATAATTGCTGAACATCACACCAAGACATGAAGACCAAATCCCCAATAGTTAATTATGGTTAATTGTGTAACGAGGCAGCAGGGGAGGCTTTTTGTTACAATAAAGGACGAGAAAAAAAAGGATGGTGTTTATGTCACCTGAGTGCTTAGTGCTGCAATGTGAAGTACCAAATTATACCGTGCTTGACATAATCAGAAATTTTCAACTGACTCTTTCTAGGCTTGTTACAAAAGCGATGTATATTATGTGTTTGCAGTGTGAAATTATGTGTCTGATAATGAACAAATATAGAGGGACATTTTAAGCTGAAGCGCAACACCAAAGAAAACTTTTTTATGCATTAGAATTATACAATTACTGTATTTTTCACTATATAAGTCACACCTTTTTGCATAAATTTGCAAGTCCTGCGACTTATGCACAAAAACGACTAATATATCTTCCCCCCACACATTTATAATCCAATTTTTGGCTGAGATCTGACAATTTCATTCATTCTGACAAAAAAAATTGAACACTACCATTTTCAGCTGCTAGAGGGCCCTCGAGCCTTATGGAAAGCCAAGTTTCTCATTAATAGGTAAAAGTGGCTATTAATGAGACACTTGGCTTGCCACACAGAGCAATCATCATCTCACTCAGGAACTCCTGGAGCAAACATCAAATCAGCTGCATTCTGCTGTGCCGCCCAGGTGAAATGCAGCTGATTTGACCATTAAAGTGCATTTATTAAGTAAAAGTTCAACTGAGACACACCTTTAATATACAGTAATGTCGAACAAACAAACAATTGTTTTAAAGTGGTTATCTTATTAAATTTAAAGGAAATGCACAAAGAGTCCTCCCTCTGCAAGGAATCAATTTCTGAAATGCAGCTGATTTGACCGTCAAAGTGCATTTATTAAGGAAAAGTTCAACTGAGACACACCTTTGTTATAATTTTGAGCAAACAAATAATTGTTTTTAAGAGTTAATCTTATTAAATTATCGTTAAAGTCCTCCCGTCCACGCTCCCACGGCCGCCATTTGGCAGCCTATCAATTTTTGGCACAACACCAGCTCATATTTCCGGATGATCCGCGGTTACACGATAGATGTGACTTATATGGTGAAGTGACATATTTATGCTTTTTCCACTTTAGTAGATATACTTAGACTGATACGACAGTGCGATGTGTACAGCGAAAAGTACAATAGTCAGTCAGGTCTTAAAAATAAAGATATGAGACCGGGTCTTGTTTTTAGGGTATTAAAGAAGGTGTACTTGTATAGTGGTGATGCCAAGGTCCCGTCCGATTAGGATATGTCCTTCTACTAGTCTGGCGATGCGAGGATCTTCTACCTGTGGAGCAAAAAAAAAAAAAAAACAGCAGTCAGTGAAAAAAATAAGTCTGTTGTTACAAACAAATGCAGTTTGAAATTTATTATCACATGAATAAATATTTCTACACAGGAACGACAAATTAGAACCAATGTCTTTATGCAAAATTTATCAATGAATACATTCTGTATGTTCCACTTTGCGGCTGCTTTTAATATTAAACAGGACCCTGTTTGTATTTTTAATGCACATTATTACAAGAACAGATGGATTTGCTATCCCTACCTTTAACTGGTCTGCGACCAAAGGAGTAATATCAGCTTGCCAGTCAGGACCCAACATGTAGACCATTTCTCCTCCAGGGTCTGACGGCTCTGCGACAAAATAGGTGAGGACTCGCACCAGTGCATACTGGTACTGAAAGGTAAAGAAGAGGGATATGTTTACATGTATCCCATAAAGTACTTTAGTTTATATTAACCCATCTTGGTAAATAATAGTATATAATGCCATCTGATTTTGTAGTGGGACGGCTCCTCAATGCCCCTTTTTTCAGGGGTCATGACAATTAAAACATGATTAAAAACTGGTTTAAAACTGTCATGGAATCCAGTTAGGTTTATTACCTGTAGAGTGCAGCCTTTTCCCTTTCTATCATCATCGTCATCATCCTCACTGTCTCTGGTGGGTCTGGGAAGACAAGAGATGGTTAAAACTGGGGAGAAAAGACTGAGGTGATCTGGTAATTTAAGATATTTTAAACATTGTACACAATGGATGGTGTACAGTAGTAGCCAATGAACAGAAATACAAACTAAAAGTAGAAAGGTACAAACATATTATTTAAAATGATTTATTTTGTCAGTTGCATCATTTGTGTTTACAATTTATATTAGTGAGGTCTAAACACTTTAAAATCATTTGCTTCCCACACCAGGGTTTGCCAAGGTGTTTTGCAGGGTTCAGTGTTCGGACTTTAAATTTGCTTCCCTTAGACAATTTTAGACAGCACATGATGAATTTGTTCACTTTTGCTGATGATGTTTTGTTACGTTTATCCATACAGCCTGATGAATCCTGTCAACTAATTGTTTTTGGCATTTGGTTGTAATCCAGCTATATTTATTACTTAACCCATTTGTTTTTATTCCATTGATTCTGCTTTGCTCATTGCTTTCAAAGTTATTTTACTTTGCTCTATTCATAGTTAATAGCTCTTGCATTTACATACAATTACAGAATAATAAAGTTTTCATAGATAAGACCACATATACTCCTAATAAATATTACAATAACATGATAGTATGGACAGTTTTTGCCATGAAAACATAAAATTATGTGAATCTGGATTTGATGATTTATAAACTCAATAATTCAGTTTTTTTCCCCCAACAGTGCTTCATTGACAGTGACAAACACAATCTCAGCTAAATCTTTAAAAAAATAAGTATTTTTATTTTCAGTAACCCAGAACAGTTTACAGTGACCAAAAATATGCTGGTGAAGATTCTCAGTCATCCAGGACATCCATCCATCCATCCATTTTCGTCCGCTTATCCGGGGTCGGGTCGCGGGGGTAGCAGCCTAAGTAGGGAGGCCCAGACTTCCCTCTCCCCAGCCACTTGGAGCAGCTCCTCTGGGGGAATCCCAAGGCGTTCCCAGGCCAGCCGAGAAACATAGTCCCTCCAGCGTGTCCTGGGTCTTCCTCTGGGTCTCCTCCCGGTGGGACATGCCCGGAACACCTCACCAGGGAGGCGTCCAGGAGGCATCCTAACCAGATGCCCGAGCCACCTCAACTGGCTCCTCTCGATGTGGAGAAGCAGCGGCTCTACTCCGAGTCCCTCCCGGATGACTGAGCTTCTCACCCTATCTCTAAGGGAGAGTCCAGACACCCTGCGGAGAAAACTCATTTCAGCCGCTTGTATCCGAGATCTCGTTCTTTCGGTCACAACCCAAAGCTCATGACCATAGATGAGGGTGGGAACGTAGATCGATCGGTAAATTGAGAGCTTTGCCTTTCGACTCAGCTCTCTCTTCACCACGACAGACCGGTACAGCGCCCGCTTCACTGCGGATGCTGCACCTATCCGCCTATCGATCTCACGCTCCAGTTTTCCCTCATTCGTGAACAAGACCCCGAGATACTTAAACTCCTCCACTTGGGGCAGGACCTCATCCCCGACCCGGAGAGGGCATGCTACCCTTTTCCGGCTCAAGACCATGGCCTCGGATTTGGAGGAACTGATCCTCATCCCGGCCGCATCACACTCGGCTGCAAACCGCTCCAGCGAAAGCTGTAGATCACGATCTGATGAAGCCAATAGGACCACATCATCTGCAAAAAACAGAGAAGCGATTCTAAGGCCACCAAAACGGATCCTCTCAACACCTTGGCTGCGCCTAGAAATTCTGTCCATAAAAGTTATGAACAGAATCGGTGACAAAGGGCAACCTTGGCGGAGTCCAACTCTCACTGGAAACGAGCCTGACTTACTGCCGGCAATGCGGACCAAGCTCTGACACCGGTCGTACAGGGACCTAACAGCCCATATCAATGGGCCTGGTACCCCATACTCCCGGAGTACCCCCCACAGAACCCCCCGAGGGACGCGGTCGAATGCCTTTTCCAAGTCCACAAAGCACATGTAAACTGGTTGGGCAAACTCCCACGCGCCCTCCAGGACCCTGTTGAGGGTGTAGAGCTGGTCCAGTGTTCCACGACCAGCACGAAAACCACACTGCTCCTCCTGAATCCGAGGTTCGACTATCCGACGGACCCTCCTCTCCAGAACCCCTGAATAGACCTTACCAGGGAGGCTTAAGAGTGTGATCCCCCTATAGTTGGAACACACCCTACGGTCCCCCTTTTTGAATAGGGGAACCACCACCCCAGTCTGCCAATCCAAGGGAACTGCCCCCGATGTCCACGCGATATTGCAGAGTCGCGTAAGCCAACACAACCCCACAACATCCAGAGCCCTAAGGAACTCAGGGCGAATCTCATCCACCCCTGGAGCCCTGCCACCGCAGAGCTTTTTAACCACCTCGGTGACCTCAGCTCCAGAGATTGGAGAGCCCGACCCAAAGTCCCCAGGCTCCGCTTCCTCAGTGGAAGACGTGCCAGTAGGATTGAGGAGGTCTTCGAAGTACTCCGCCCACCGACTCACAACATCCCGAGTTGAGGTCAACAGCACGCCATCCCCACCATAAATGGTGTTGGTCGCGTACCGCTTTCCCCCCCTGAGACGCCGGATGGTGGACCAGAATCGCCTCGAAGCCGTACGGAAGTCATTCTCCATGGCCTCTCCGAACTCCTCCCACGCCCGAGTTTTTGCCTCAGCAACCACCCGAGCCGCATGCCGCTTGGACTGTCGGTACCTATCTGCTGCTTCCGGGGTCCCACAGGCCAAAAAGGCCCAATAGGACTCCTTCTTCAGCCTGACAGCATCCCTCACCGCCGGTGTCCACCACCGGGTTCGAGGGTTGCCACCACGACAGGCACCAACAACCTTGCGGCCACAACTCTGATAAGCTGCCTCGACAATAGAGGCGCGGAACATGGCCCACTCGGACTCAATGTCCCCCGCCTCCCTCGGAACGTGTTCAAAGCTCTCCCGGAGGTGGGAGTTAAAGCTCCGTCTTACGGGAGACTCTGCCAGACGTTCCCAGCAGACCCTCACAATACGTTTGGGTCTGCCAGGTCTGACCGGCATCCTCCCCCACCATCGGAGCCAACTCACCACCAGGTAGTGGTCAGTTGACAGCTCCGCCCCTCTCTTCACCCGAGTGTCCAGGACATGCGGCCGCAGATCAGATGAGACGACAACAAAGTCGATCATCGAACTGCGACCTAGGGTGTCCTGGTGCCAAGAGCACATATGTACACCCTTATGCCTGAACATGGTGTTCGTTATGGACAATCCATGACGAGCACAGAAGTCCAACAACAAAACACCACTCGGGTTCAGATCAGGGGGGCCGTTCCTCCCAACCACACCCCTCCAGGTCTCACTGTCATTGCCCACGTGAGCGTTGAAGTCCCCCAGCAGAACAAGGGAGTCCCCAGGAGGCGCACTCTCCAATACCCCCTCCAAGGACTCCAAAAAGGGTGGGTAATCTGCGCTGCCGTTTGGCGCATAGGCACAAACAACAGTCAGAGCCCGTCCCCCCACACGTAGGCGAAGGGAGGCTACCCTCTCGTTCACCGGGGTGAACCCCAACGTACAGGCACCAAGATGGGGGGCAACAAGTATGCCCACTCCTGCTCGGCGCCTCTCACCAGGGGCAACTCCAGAGTAGAAGAGTGTCCAACCCCTCTCAAGGAAACTGGTTCCAGAGCCAGAGCCATGCGTTGAGGTGAGTCCAACTATTTCTAGCCGGAACCTCTCAACCTCACACACTAGCTCAGGCTCCTTCCCCACCAGAGAGGTGACATTCCATGTCCCAATGGCCAGCTTCTGTAGCCGAGGATCAGACCGCCAGGGTCCCCGCCCTCGGCCACCACCCATCCCACATTGCACCCGACCCCTTTGGCCCCTCCCATAGGTGGTGAGCCCATGGGAAGGGGGACCCACGTCTCCTCTTCGGGCTGTGCCCGGCCGAGCTCCATGGGTGAAAGCCCGGCCACCAGGCGCTCGCCAACGTGCCCCACCTCCGGGCCTGGCTCCAGAGTGGGGCCCCGGTGACCCGCGTCCGGGCGAGGGAACATTTTGTCCATTTATTTTACTCATCATAAGGGGTCTTCGGGCTGCACTTTGTCTGGTCCCTCACCTAGGACCTGTCTGCCTTGGGTGACCCTACTAGGGGCATGAAGCCCCTGACAGCATAGCTCCTAGGATCATTGGGACACTCAAACCCCTCCACCACGGTAAGGTGGCAGCCCAGGGAGGGGTCATCCAGGACATGATACATAAAAAAAAAATGTTCAATACAAAAACAAATATTTAATTTTTTTTTACAGATAAAGTCAAGTTGTTTTTGTACTGAACATTTTTAGAGTGGCTAAAAAGCCACCACGCAATGAAAATCCACATGCATGTGCTGTCAAAGCCTAATCATTCTTTGAATATTCTTGTAGTGTTAAAAAATCTCCCTCTAGCTTCTTTACGGATTTTTTTCTGTCGAGTAAGCATGAAAAAAAATGCCAATCTTGGTTCGGTGCGCCCCTCTGTGAAATATCTATCCAAAACACAGAAGACTGCCTCTACATCTTCAAACCGTCCCTGCTCCCCTGTAGCCAGGTAATTCTGCAGAAATTATTTCCATTTCCCGGAGACCTTGTCACACATGGGTCCATTGGTGCAAGTGTGTGCCTAATAGATCTTGTGTTTTTTTTTTTACTAAAAGATTGCAGTTGAGGGAGATGGACGTATGTTTGCGTGTGTGCATGTGTGTGAGTGAGAGAGATTGTGCACATTGGTTGATGGCTATTTGAGCAGAAATTGGCAAAATTGAAAAAGAGGTCCAGCCGAGCAGAATAAAATAAAAATAAAAAACATTGGAGGATGGGGAATAGAAGCAGCTCACATAAGTGATGCACACACACTCAACCATGCACACACAAATTCACACGGCATAACAGGCGTGCATGAATCACAAAACACACAGGCCAGGGAAAACTGTGACTTTATAACTTGAGAAACAGAGACACATGTTGGCTGCCAGTTATGTTGCTGTTTGAGTTAGTGGCTGATGTGTTTTTTATTGAAGCTTCAGCATCAAAAAACATTCTGATCAGGACAGAAAACTGAAGGTAAAATACATAAAACTATCAGATTAATAAAAATGATTTGCTCAGTAAACATGGTAAGGCTTAGAGCAGAGTTTAAACATGTTTTAGTTGGGTGTGAACAAAATATTGTAGCTGGAAAATCCAACATTGCTCAGTCAGGTCATCTGGATGTTTTTTTTTTTGTTTTGCTGAGACGTTTCATCCTTCATCCAAAGGACTTCTTCAGTCTGAGGAGCCACCAAACAAACAGATTTCCACAAAACAGCTTACTCCACAGTGGAAAAAATAAACAGTTTGCTGGTGCTAAAATGGCCTCCGGAGCCCGTCCTCTCCCCCGTCAACTCCTCTGAGACAGTCATGCCAAAGTGGTTCAATAAACCAAAGTTCATGCTCAATGATCCAAGTATAAAATCTAACAATGTTCAGTCAGGTCATCTGGATGGTTGTTTTTTTGCTGAGACATTTCATCATATGACCTGACTGAACATTGCTGGATTATTGATATACTGTATATTATGAAAAAAAGATGCACATATGTTTTGATTTTAAAGCAAATTGGATCACACAGTTTTGCCACAACATTATAATCCCAATAATCTGAAAAAAAAGCAAACATGACTAAAATAATCAACAATTTAAATTTGAGTAAAACCTGTGAGGAGTTGCGAAGGATGGTCAGTGAGGGCGTGTTTTGGAAAATATCTGTATGGTTGTTAGGTTGCTTATAGTGCAAGTGGTTGCAATGGTTACTTAAACTCAGGTGACAAATTATTATATATATACTGTAT
>JBBPBX010042937.1:15729-28162 GCA_038048925.1 Garcialebias charrua | reverse complement strand
GTGGGGTTGTGTTGGCTTACTCTGCAATATCGCGTGGACATCGGGGGCAGTTCCCTTGGATTGGCAGACTGGGGTGGTGGTTCCCCTATTCAAAAAGGGGGACCGTAGGGTGTGTTCCAACTATAGGGGGATCACACTCTTAAGCCTCCCTGGTAAGGTCTGTTCAGGGGTTCTGGAGAGGAGGGTCCGTCGGATAGTCGAACCTCGGATTCAGGAGGAGCAGTGTGGTTTTCGTCCTGGTCGTGGAACACTGGACCAGCTCTACACCCTCAACAGGGTCCTGGAGGGTGCGTGGGAGTTTGCCCAACCAGTTTACATGTGCTTTGTGGACTTGGAGAAGGCATTCGACCGCGTCCCTCGGGGGGTTCTGTGGGGGGTACTCCGGGAGTATGGGGTACCAGGCCCTTTGATATGGGCTGTTAGGTCCCTGTACGACCGGTGTCAGAGCTTGGTCCGCATTGCTGGCAGTAAGTCAGGCTCGTTTCCGGTGAGAGTTGGACTCCGCCAAGGTTGCCCTTTGTCACCGATTCTGTTCATAACTTTTATGGACAGAATTTCTAGGCGCAGCCAAGGTGTTGAGAGGATCCGTTTTGGTGGCCTTAGAATCGCTTCTCTGTTTTTTGCAGATGATGTGGTCCTATTGGCTTCATCAGTTCGTGATCTACAGCTTTCGCTGGAGCGGTTTGCAGCTGAATGTGATGCGGCCGGGATGAGGATCAGTTCCTCCAAATCCGAGGCCATGGTCTTGAGCCGGAAAAGGGTAGCATGCCTTCTCCAGGTCGGGGAGGAGGTCCTGCCCCAAGTGGAGGAGTTTAAGTATCTCGGGGTCTTGTTCACGAATGAGGGAAAACTGGAGCGTGAGATCAATAGGCGGATAGGTGCAGCGTCCGCAGTGAAGCGGGCGCTGTACCGGTCTGTCGTGGTGAAGAGAGAGCTGAGTCAAAAGGCAAAGCTCTCAATTTACCGATCGATCTATGTTCCTACCCTCATCTATGGTCATGAGCTCTGGGTTATGACCGAAAGAACGAGATCTCGGATACAAGCGGCTGAAATGAGTTTTCTCCGCAGGGTGTCTGGACTCTCCCTTAGAGATAGGGTGAGAAGCTCAGTCATCCGGGAGGGACTCGGAGTAGAGCCGCTGCTTCTCCACATCGAGAGGAGCCAGTTGAGGTGGCTCGGGCATCTGGTTAGGATGCCTCCTGGACGCCTCCCTGGTGAGGTGTTCCGGGCATGTCCCACCGGGAGGAGACCCAGAGGAAGACCCAGGACACGCTGGAGGGACTATGTTTCTCGGCTGGCCTGGGAACGCCTTGGGATTCCCCCAGAGGAGCTGCTCCAAGTGGCTGGGGAGAGGGAAGTCTGGGCCTCCCTACTTAGGCTGCTACCCCCGCAACCCGACCCCGGATAAGTGGAAGAAAATGGATGGATGGATGGATGGATGGATGGATTGATCATTGTGCATGAACTTTGATGTTTGTTTTGAGGGTTGAAAAGACGTATTTGAATGAAACCTTTGTTTATCCCTTAAATTCACACAGAGCTGTGACATTTCCAACCTATGACTAAATGATGGTGGATTCTGCTTTTTAACTCTCCTGTATAGTATTATTATTATTATTATCATTACTATTATTATTATTATTATTATTATTTTATTTATTTTTTTACTTGGCTCAATATGTCAAACTTTATGTACAATGTATTAAACCATTCAGTCAGAACTTTAAACCATTGGAGTGAATGAGACTGATCAGACAACGTTTCTTAATCTGAGCTAATGAATGGGAGACTGTGATGCAGAAATATCCCTGATGAGAGTGGGTATTACTACATCTGCTAATAATGTGCTGATCAATGAACAGAGAGCAACCAGCTCATTTCTGTAATGACCAAAAGCAGGCAGCCGTCTACCAAGACCAGCACAAATTGGCACAGGGTCGAAACGAGCAGACCTGTTGATAATCAGGTGAAGGTAATTTACTAAAGGACAAATATGACTGCAAAGCAGCTTGGCGTTCACACTAATGACTGAGGATCATAATCTTCACCTTTTTGACATTCAAGCATAGCTTTTTTTTTTTTACAACTCATGACCATAGATGTCATTATCCATGTGTGATGTGATTATCCATCCATCCATCCATCCATCAATTTTCTTCCGCTTATCCGGGGTCGGGTCGTGGGGGTAGCAGCCTAAGTAGTAGGGAGGCCCAGACTTCCCTCTCCCCAGCCACTTGGAGCAGCTCCTCTGGGGGAATCCCAAGGCGTTCCCAGGCCAGCCGAGAAACATAGTCCCTCCAGCGTGTCCTGGGTCTTCCTCTGGGTCTCCTCCCGGTGGGACATGCCCGGAACACCTCACCAGGAGGCATCCTAACCAGATGCCCGAGCCACCTCAACTGGCTCCTCTCGATGTGGAGAAGCAGCGGCTCTACTCCGAGTCCCTCCCGGATGACTGAGCTTCTCACCCTATCTCTAAGGGAGAGTCCAGACACCCTGCGGAGAAAACTCATTTCAGCCGCTTGTATCCGAGATCTCGTTCTTTCGGTCACAACCCAAAGCTCATGACCATAGATGAGGGTGGGAACGTAGATCGATCGGTAAATTGAGAGCTTTGCCTTTTGACTCAGCTCTCTCTTCACCACGACAGACCGGTACAGCGCCCGCTTCACTGCGGATGCTGCACCTATCCGCCTATCGATCTCACGCTCCAGTTTTCCCTCATTCGTGAACAAGACCCCGAGATACTTAAACTCCTCCACTTGGGGCAGGACCTCCTCCCCGACCCGGAGAGGGCATGCTACCCTTTTCCGGCTCAAGACCATGGCCTCGGATTTGGAGGAACTGATCCTCATCCCGGCCGCATCACACTCGGCTGCAAACCGCTCCAGCGAAAGCTGTAGATCACGATCTGATGAAGCCAATAGGACCACATCATCTGCAAAAAACAGAGAAGCGATTCTAAGGCCACCAAAACGGATCCTCTCAACACCTTGGCTGCGCCTAGAAATTCTGTCCATAAAAGTTATGAACAGAATCGGTGACAAAGGGCAACCTTGGCGGAGTCCAACTCTCACTGGAAACGAGCCTGACTTACTGCCGGCAATGCGGACCAAGCTCTGACACCGGTCGTACAGGGACCTAACAGCCCATATCAATGGGCCTGGTACCCCATACTCCCGGAGTACCCCCACAGAACCCCCCGAGGGACGCGGTCGAATGCCTTTTCCAAGTCCACAAAGCACATGTAAACTGGTTGGGCAAACTCCCATGTACCCTCCAGGACCCTGCTGAGGGTGTAGAGCTGGTCCAGTGTTCCACGACCAGCACGAAAACCACACTGCTCCTCCTGAATCCGAGGTTCGACTATCCGACGGACCCTCCTCTCCAGGGGCCTCATGTATCAACCATGCGTGCGCACAAAAACATTGCGCACGTCACTTTCCACGCAAAGTGGCGTATGTATCAAATCTGATATGAACGGGAATATCTGCGCATCCACGTAGAAATCCACGGCTGCTCCCCTGTTGGCGTACGCACGTTTCTGTGGTTATTGTTCCTTTGGCGACACTTACAGGTGATCTGTGAAACCGTGTCCACGATGTGAAAACAATCATAAATCCCACCAAACACACATGATTAACGATTATTACATCCACATGGACGCAATTAGATGAGTGGATATAAAAGCATGCGCCAGATAGTGGCAACAATATTGACAACAATGAGATGTAATTTCTTTAGATAAGAAGTTAACCAAGGTGTATTAACACGCCTACGTTTAGGTCAGTGGGTAAAGCGCTTGCCTTTAGTTCCAAAGGTCGTGAGATCGACTCCCGCATGGTACAACGTTTTTCTTTTTTTTTTCGTTCCAGATTGAAATACACATGAAAACTATTTACAAAACAATAAATCGTCTGCTTCCTTTCATTTCATGTATTGTTCTATTTCTTGTTGTTTCATTCAATAGTTTTCCTGTGGTCTTTAAATCTGGAATGAAAAAAAAAAACATTGTACCAAGCGGGAGTCGATCTCACGACCTTTGGGACGAAGGGCGGGCGCGTTCGCCACTAAGCTATACAGGCATGTTAGATCAGCTTGGTCAACTTCTTATTTAAAAGTGGATGGTTTGTTTTGCACTGTGCGTGCCGAATGAAGCCTTTTTCCGTGCTTCTCTGCCTCACTCAGAAGTGATTTCTGTTCACAGTCCGTGAAGTTCCTCTTTTTTCCACGTTCCGACATGGTTTGCAATGGAGCAGAGACGACATTCCTGTCGTGCATGGCATATTTGAATGACTTTGCATATTCATACGGAGGCGTGTCAAGGGCGGAGTCGGCCACTCTCTCATGTGCGCTGAATTCCACGTTGATTGTGTTGTACATAAGGAATGTGCGTGGATTCCGGTGTACGCACAGTTTGATAAATCTGGATTTTTTTGTGCGTGGACACTTTTCTGGATTTGTCCGTACGTGACTTTTCAGTAAGAAATCTACGCAAGTCTTTGTACATGAGGCCCCAGAACCCCTGAATAGACCTTACCAGGGAGGCTTAAGAGTGTGATCCCCCTATAGTTGGAACACACCCTACGGTCCCCCTTTTTGAATAGGGGAACCACCACCCCAGTCTGCCAATCCAAGGGAACTGCCCCCGATGTCCACGCGATATTGCAGAGTCGCGTAAGCCAACACAACCCCACAACATCCAGAGCCCTAAGGAACTCAGGGCGAATCTCATCCACCCCCGGAGCCCTGCCACCGCGGAGCTTTTTAACCACCTCGGTGACCTCAGCACCAGAGATTGGAGAGCCCGACCCAAAGTCCCCAGGCTCCGCTTCCT
Source organism: Garcialebias charrua (assembly GCA_038048925.1). Classification (NCBI taxonomy): domain Eukaryota; kingdom Metazoa; phylum Chordata; class Actinopteri; order Cyprinodontiformes; family Rivulidae; genus Garcialebias; species Garcialebias charrua. The sequence continues at coordinate 23,328 of JBBPBX010042937.1, read as the reverse complement.
CAGTGGAAGACGTGCCAGTAGGATTGAGGAGGTCTTCGAAGTATTCCGCCCACCGACTCACAACATCCCGAGTTGAGGTCAACAGCACGCCATCCCCACCATAAATGGTGTTGGTCGCGTACCGCTTTCCCCCCCTGAGACGCCGGATGGTGGACCAGAATCGCCTCGAAGCCGTACGGAAGTCATTCTCCATGGCCTCTCCGAACTCCTCCCACGCCCGAGTTTTTGCCTCAGCAACCACCCGAGCCGCATGCCGCTTGGACTGTCGGTACCTATCTGCTGCTTCCGGGGTCCCACAGGCCAAAAAGGCCCAATAGGACTCCTTCTTCAGCTTGACAGCATCCCTCACCGCCGGTGTCCACCACCGGGTTCGAGGGTTGCCACCACGACAGGCACCAACAACCTTGCGGCCACAACTCTGATAAGCTGCCTCGACAATAGAGGCGCGGAACATGGCCCACTCGGACTCAATGTCCCCCGCCTCCCTCGGAACGTGTTCAAAGCTCTCCCGGAGGTGGGAGTTAAAGCTCCGTCTTACGGGAGACTCTGCCAGACGTTCCCAGCAGACCCTCACAATACGTTTGGGTCTGCCAGGTCTGACCGGCATCCTCCCCCACCATCGGAGCCAACTCACCACCAGGTAGTGGTCAGTGGACAGCTCCGCCCCTCTCTTCACCCGAGTGTCCAGGACATGCGGCCGCAGATCAGATGAGACGACAACAAAGTCGATCATCGAACTGCGACCTAGGGTGTCCTGGTGCCAAGAGCACATATGTACACCCTTATGCCTGAACATGGTGTTCGTTATGGACAATCCATGACGAGCACAGAAGTCCAATAACAGAACACCACTTGGGTTCAGATCAGGGGGGCCGTTCCTCCCAACCACACCCCTCCAGGTCTCATTGCATGTGTATGTGTATGTGATTAAAACATGTTAATTAAAAATATATAGGACCTAAAACACAGACGTAAATTTTCTTTGCTCTACTGTTTTTATTGTTTTATTGATCTTAATATTTTAACAACTGTTTTGTTTTTTATGCATTCAAACGTTCTTCATTTTATGTGTACAGCATTTTGTTTAAGCAGTGGTTGTTTTAAAGGCTTTATAAATAAAGTATAATATTCAAAATAATACAAAGATGTGCCAGCCTGTTGTCACTGGGTAAGAGGGGGAGACAGCTGTGGTCACCAGTTCATCAATTAATCCTTCAAGCTTACACTCCTAAAATAAAAGTATGGTCCCCAACTCACTCGATATGTTTAGTTTTAGACTGCAGGAGAAAAACATGTTGTAATATATAAAAAAAAAACAAGGAAAAATCAAATGGAAAACGTGAAGAACTCAGCCTGTTCAAACTTCATATAACAAGACCGAGCTGAGATTGAAACCAGAGGTAAAAGTTTTAATTTGCTTTAACTTTTTAATGTTAAATGAAGAATTATGTTTCCTGAACAGCAGTTTGTTCTGTTAACATCTTCCTCTGCATGTCTCATAAATCAACACAAGGAGAGCAACCTCAATCCCCTTGCCACATGTCAAGTGCATAATTTAAGACGTGCTTTTTGGCACAGAGAGCAGTAAATTGACAACCACAAAAACACTTACATAAACTTTAGTGAATAACAAGGACTGGGTCAGTCAGCGTTCCAATATTTCTTGTTTTATTTATTTAACATTTATATATACAGGTTAGTCTCATTGAGTCATGAGGACTCCTTTTTGAGAAAGACCTGTATTAGATGGACAAGAGTATAATGCAACCAGGAACATTTGCCCAGATGTGGGTGTAAAAAGTATTAGATTGCTAATCTCTAAAAAAAAAAAATTGGCATTATACAAAGTACGATATACAGTATAAGTAAAAAACTAATGGGGCCTTGAAACTGTGATAAACATAATACATTAAAAGAATACGGCAAATTCTAGATTGAGACTGCAAAACAACAGGAATCAGTAACTGTTTTCTACAACTGTTGTGTAACTCATATTCATTAAAAAAACACTGAAAAATAACTATCTGTGTAATTTAGTACTGAATTTAGCACTACATAATTTATCATCAAAATTATGAACACATTAAACATTGACCATAAAACTACCCAAATTGCATTAATGTTTAAGCCTCTGCTAAAATACTTGGTCTTTCAAATCATGTGGATTTAGTTTTATTTTTTCCTCGCTTTTTTGTTCACAGACTGTCCATCACTTTCATATTGTTACCAGATATAAAAGCTCCTTGACCTCAGAAATTTAAAAACATTTTGTGCAGAAGTAAAACCTCAAGGGAAGCTTCTAAAGGGAAGGAGGAAAGGTGAATTTAATTTGAGAAATGACTGAATCTCATTGATTTAAAAATATATATTTTTATATTTCTGACGGACATTCACTCACTCAATGTTATCAGTTTACTTGCCCCCAAAGGGCTGAACAGACTTTAAAAGGATAGTTCAGATCTTTGGAAATTAAGTTATGTATACAGTTTAACAATTAATGTCTTACCTGTTTTAGATAACTCTTCGAACAACCTCAGTTTGAAGAAAATCAATATAATTTGGACTGAATCAACAAGCTAGCAGCTAGTCTGAGGAAGGCCATGACCAAAGGAGCACTGAAATATATGTAGCACATTAAAATATCTGAATATCTTATTGGAGTTTATTTTAAATTTGGAGGCTGCACAGCTGCAGAAAGAAAAGCTCTGCTGAGAGTGGTGAAGGCTGCACAGAAGACTGTTGGAGTCAGTCTCCCCACCATCACAGACATATCAGAGTCAGAGTCAGAGAATATTTATTTTCATTCGCACCACATGTGGTACATGTGATGAAACGAGATTATGTACACAGGGTCCCAGTTACATCCAACAACAAAATGTAAGAGAAAAAAAAATAATAACATCTAGGATATGAACTAAGAAAAACATCAACTAGAAATACACTAAGCACCAATATCATAGAAAACATTACTCCAAACAGCAGCATGAACATGAGTCTGTATGAGCAGATGGGCACAAATGAACACAGCAGCATGAAACAGACTTTTTGTCAGCAGCAGCAACATGAAACAGATCAGCAGCAACATTAAGCAGATCAGCAGCAACATGATGTGATATTTCACAGTGATTATTCTGGTTAGATATTCACGAGTCTTACAGCCTCAGGGTAGAAGCTGTTCTTCAGTCTAGTGGTTCTACACTTGATGCTACTCAACCTACTTCCTGAGGGGAGTGGGGCAAAAAGTGTGTGTGCTGGGTGAGTGGGGTCCTTCATGATGCAGGTGGCTCTCTTCCTGCATCTGGAGGTGTAGATATATGTGATGGTGGGGAGACTGACTCCAACAGACTTCTGTGCAGCTTTAACCACTCTCTGTAAAGCTTTTCTTTCTGCAGCTGTGCAGCCTCCATGCCACACGATGCTAGATCCTTTGATGTTGATCCACAGGATGCTCTCCACTGCACATCTGTAGAAGGAGGTGAGAACTAAGCGTCTCAGACCAGCGTGTCTAAGCCACCTGAGGAAGTAGAGTCCCTGATGACCTTTCTTGATCAGGCTGGTGGTGTTGTTGCTCCAGCTGAGGCTGTCGTTCATGTGTACACCCAAGTACTTGTAGCCGGAGACCACTTCCACAGCAGATCCTCTTATGTTCAGTGGGGTGTGGGTGTGTTTGTTCCTTATGAAGTCCACAATCATCTCCTTTGTTTTCTTCACATTTATGTGAAGGTTATTATCTTAGCACCAGCTCTCCAGGTGTTCCACCTCCTGCCTGTAGCTGGACTCATCATGGTTTGTGATGCATCCCACCACAGCTGTATCATCTGCAAACTTTACAATATGACAGCCTGGTACACCTCCAGATGAAGGAAGAGAGCAACCTGTATCGTGAAGGACCCCACTCACCCAGCACACATACTTTTTGCCCAGCAGGTTGCTTTCGTAAATGAGCCCATGAGGCTCAAAAAGATTTACCTGACTAAATAAAGGTTGAATGAATGCTCCCCTCAGGAAGGAGGTTAAGGAGCATTAAGTGTAGAACCACTAGACTGAGGAACAGCTTCTACCCTGAAGCTGTTAGACTCATAAATATCTAATCAGGGTAATCACTGTGAGGAAAAAAACAAACATTGTAATGCCACTTTGATTAATGATATGTGCTGCTGATTATCCATACTGCTGATTATTTCATGCAGCTGTATTCATTTGTACTCCTCTTCTCACAAAGACTCATGTTTGTGCTGCTGTTGTTCGGCATAGTGTTTTGCACTATTAGTGTTTAGCGTATTTCTTTGTTTATATCACAGATCCTTAATACTGTTTCTTTTAAAATTTATTTTTGGCTGTAACTGAGACTATGTGTACACAATTTTGTTCCACCTCATGTAACACAGCTGATGCAAATGGCAATAAAGTACCTTGAATCAGAATCAGAATAATCTTTGTTGACATTGAACCGAGGTACAACGGGAATATGTACGCACAGTCGTCTGACTCCGAAAAAGGCACTAAGTGTACGAAGCAACAGCTGATTATCAGCACGGCCATCTTATTCCTTATCAGAATAATAATCTTAGATATGAAAAGGGGAAGAACCATGAGGGTAGATACTGTAGTGGTATTACAAAAAATATATTTCACATCTTGTCTATTAGGACATGATTTGAGACATAAAAAAACTCTACCAGCAAGCACAATTAAAACAGATTACACATACAGCTAGCCCTCGAGTTACGAACGAGTTCCGGACCTAAGTACCGTTCGCAGGTCGATTTTGCCGTAGGTCGGAGTCCACATGAGCCGCCACTGCCCTGCACGTATCTATCTATCTATCTATCTATCTATATATCTATATATATATCTATATATATATCTATCTATATATATATATATATATATATCTATATATATATCTATATATATATCTATCTATATATATATATATAGTTTCCAAGCACTTCGCCTATCCTAACACACCTAACATAGTGTAGTGATTATTAGTGAACAGAATAATAATAAAAGTATTACAGAATAAAATAATTAATTAATACAGAATAAAAAAATATATAATTTCTTACTTGAGCTGGTCAAAGCCGACATCTTAAGTTGTCGGGCGGCGCAGCACGCTGGCTGGTTCGGCAGCGAACCGCGGCTGCTGCTGCCGCCCGTAGCTTCTGCATTTAGCTGCGTGTTTAGCCAAGCCATGAGTTGCTGTTGTCCGCGCAGCAGCGCGGGCGAGCGATCGGCGGCTGCTGCTGTGGCTTGTGTTAGCTTCTGCTCACATTGACTCGGTAGCTTTGTCATGGCCGAAACAGCCGCCAAATTCTTCCTCATTTTCCAATAGAGCAGAGCCCCGCCGATGCCAAAAAGAAGAGCCCCCGCTATCATAAATCCAATTATGTAAGCATCTTCCACATCCTCCACAGACAGGACTGAGAGACACATCACCTTCCACTCTCCGCACGAGTCCATGACGTATCCTCCAGAGTGCGTCTGTGCTGGGCAAGCTGATTCCCCCGGACCTTGTCTTTTTGTTGAAAAATTCTTAATAGAGTTGATCGTCCATGATACAAAATCCATAATCACAATTTAAGTTTGGGAGATGAGTATCCAAGGAGCTGCAGACAAACAGAGAGCAGAGCAGGGAAAAGGAAATAAATTGGGGGGGTAGGGGGGGAAGAAGCAACGAAGCTGCCACCTCTTGCAGAGCGAGTTGAGCCTTGAATGTTGAAATCAAACCTTAAATCTCAAATTATAATTCCAACTTGAATAAGTCTGAACTACCCCTTTAGTTTGTGTGAAATATCTGTTTCTATGTTACATGTAAAAAGGGCAGGTGTCTGTGGTGGTGTGAGTTTTCTTCTCTCTGCACTTAGTGTTTAACCTGATCGATTGTCTTTAAAAACATTTTCACACATTAAAAAAGGTGAAAGGTGGCACACAGGCTGGGAGCTTTATACAGGCTCTTTACTTTCACTCAGTGAGTTCATACAAATCACACTTTTCAAATCCTCTCACACCATTCGTACATTTCTCACGCAGAGTTGCAGAAATTCAGATATTTTTGTGTCAGCAACGTAAAAATAAGGTGACTGATGTTAAACACACAAAACAGCAAGAAAGTGAAAATCAACATGTTTTAGACTGTTCAGAGGAAATATAGGGATATCATTGTCTTTGTTTGTTTGTTTGTTTTTTCAGCTTCTCCTTTTTTAGGGGTCGCCACAGCAAACTAGTCGCATGAAGACTTGGCAATTTTTTTTTTATGCCAGATGTCCTTCCTGACACAACCACAGACCACTGAGCTACCACAGCTCTCTGTGTGTAGCAGAGTGCTGTTATCTAGGGTTCCCGGGGGAGCAGATGATGGGGGTTAAGGGCCTTGCTCAAGGGCCCAGAGTGGGGCAGATGAGGGTGGAGACAGGTCCCATCCACATTTTTGATGTTGTCGGTACCGGGGCTTGAACCAGCGATCTTCTGATCACAAGCTCACCTTCTTAACCTCTGCGCCACCACTCCCACACCTTTGGAATATCGTGGTTAAATTTCAAAAATAACATTTATTATTGTAATGCACTTGTTATGCCAGAGTTTTAAACTCAGATCATTTCATTTGAAAAAATGATGGAATTAGAGCTAATTTGAGTGATTCACAGAGTCATCAATGAGGTAACATTTTTTGGGTGTTGTTATTATTGATAATCTATCATGGAAACAACATATAAAATTGGTTAAAACAAAAATATCTAAATCAATTGCAGTATTTTATAGAGTTAGATATCTACTAAACGATAAAGCAATGTATCTGTTGTATAATTCAATGACTGTGCCACATTTGATTTATTGTGTTAATATATGGGGGAAAGCATGTAAAAGAAACACAATGCCGATTTTTAATTTGCAGCAAAAAATTGTAAGAATTATAACAAGAAAACATTACTGTCACCCATCTAGTGAATTATTGTATCAGATGAAATTGCTGAAATTCTATGATTTGGTGGATTATAACATTGTGTTACTTATGTATAGAGCTCATAATAATACACTACCGTCAAATATCCAAATGTATTTTGTGAAAAGTTCAGGCTGCTACAATCTCAAAGGAAAATATGTATTTGTAAAACCGCAATTTAGAACTAGTTTGAAGGGAAGAACTACCGTAATTCAGGGAGTAGGATTGTGGAATAGTTTAATGACAGAAATTAAGGAAGCCAAATCAATCCCTGTCTTTAACCGGTGTATGAATGTGTGTATGAATGGGTGGATGGCTGGTACTGTGAAGCGCTTTGGGGCCCCTCATAGGGGGCTGGAAAGCGCTATATAAGTAAGCTCCATGTACCATTTAAAAAACTGGTTAAAGTTGAATTGTTAAACAAATATAAATGAATGTATTTTTGAGTAATATATATAATTGAAGGTTGATTGAGTTTATTTACTTGTTTTGTTATTATAGAACAATTGTTTGAATTAGATAAATAAGGAGCTGATTTAATAATATATTTTCTTCATCTGCTACCTTTCAAATTATATTTTATATTTTTTCTTTTTAATTCATGTCAACTGTTGTATTTCATTATTGTAAAATGAATAAAATTTTAATAAATA
>JBBPBX010042937.1:0-13808 GCA_038048925.1 Garcialebias charrua | reverse complement strand
AATACAATATTGGATATTCTCTCATGGTCTGTTTGCACTCACGTCATGTCTCAAGGATGACTTTCAGCTAATACAGAGACTAATTTTAGTTCATTGTAAAATTGACCTAGTTCAGTCACTTTTTGAGTTTTCTAAATTCGTTTGGCAGAAGCAACTGCAACTTCAAAAGTTAATCAGTTTTAGATGTACATTCTATGATTACTTTCTGAAAGATTTGATCTATCCAGTTTTTTTTAATGTTTTTTGCTAACAGAGTTGACCAAGGGTTGATTAAGCTTTGAAACAGGTCTGGAGCAATCTGATTATTCTTTATATAGATCTAGTAGAGTGCTGTATGAATGTGTAACTGAGGGCACAGATTGTGTTGTAAAGAGCTTTGAGTATCTTGATCCGATAGAAAGTGACTCCACATAGTCACCCAATAATTTTGTCTTTTACCAAAACTATGTAAGATGAGAGTCCAAGTTTGAAAGATGTGGCAGTAAATTTATCTTTTCCAGCTCAGGAAAATTTGCCTTTTTTTGTTGCTTTTTTTTTTTTAGGTGGTAGGATATCTTCTGTGGCCTCCTTTTGGTTAGTGATGTTATTTTCTCTTCCAGAAAATACATTGTCTCCTGGCTGTCAACAATACATCCAACATGGAAGTAGGAAAAGAAAGAATACATCTAAATGTCTTGTAAAATACATTATGCAGAAGGAGTTGGGGTCATTTCAAACCACAAGTAGATCTTTTCTGGTTTCATGGAGTTCTGCAGCCACAGCTGCCACCATTGTTTCCACTCTTCTACTGATAAACATTGTGACAGTTTCCACAGTGCATAAATATTATTCTACTTTTTTCCCCTTTAGGCCTTGTCACCGTCAGATACAGTTGGTGACAGTGTCTCACCTCATGAAGGTTTGCTCCAAAATAAATGCACAAAACTGACAAGTTTGGTTTTCCTGTTGCACTTTATGCCTCTACCACTCGCTTCTAACGTTATCAGCCATTAAATGGCTGTTATTACTTATCACCCCCATATGTTGCGGTCAGACTGCCCCTCCTGTACCTCCTATTGGGTATAAAAGTATGTTGTTAGCGTTGGTAGCAATGATAATAGGATCTGTTTTTAGCTTTGTTAGTGCTCATAATAGCTTCACGTGTTTAGGTTTAAAGTCTGGCGGATAGGTTTAGGGTCTTGGTTAGGTTTAGGCACAAGGGTAAGGGGGTTGTTTAGGGTTGGTCCTCTGGGTCAGGTGTATGGTTAGGTTTAGGAAAAGGGTTATATAACGTGAAAAAACAAAAAAAAGACACTTCCTGGTTCCCTTTCAGTCTGGTCTCTCGGTGCAACATACTTGCTATGGGAATTGCGCCCCCACGCGATTACCTGAATGAATATACTCACGCCTTTACGGCTAGGGCGTCAACGCAGTGCCAGAGACCCCGCCCTCTGAGTACTTAAATGGCTGACGCCTGTCCATCTTTCTCTTTTTGCCCTTCACCTCGCTTAACACCTGAACTTCGTGGGACTTCTCTGTTGTCGCATCGCTCAACTGAGGTGAGCTTGCTCCTTACACTGAGCGTACAGAGAAATTTTCCTGCGTATTGCTGGGCTGGCGAAAGCTAGTCCAGCGTTTTTCTACTTACCCCGAGGTTTTCTTCTCTTTCCGCAGCTGCTTCGCTCGACGGCTCTAACTAAGTCACAACCTCCTGCTAATCGTTAACAGGTTAACCGGCAAAAGCAAGACAACGGAGAAGACAGCTTCAAACAAAAGGAAACTAGGACTAACTTCTAATCTTCTCATCGGACATGGCTCCCGAGAAGGGAAAACGAAGGACAAAGAGGAAGAAAACAAGGACGGTGAGTCCTCGCTCGCGCCCATGCCCCAGCGGATGCGGCTACTCCCTCTCGGCGACGGACACCCACGAGGCCTGTCCTGTCTGCCTAGGGATTCTGCACGTGAGGAAAGCGCTGGAATTCCCCGACTCTTGCTCCCACTGCTGTCGAATGTCGGCGGTAGTGAGGAAACGATGTGCTAATGCGTTGGCCAAATCCATGGCTAGGAACGCGGTGCTAAAGGTTGCACGCCGCACTAAAGTGCTCGCCCCTGAACCGGAGCTCCAAAACGTGGACCTGGAATGCAGCGGTCGGGTCGGAGAGGACAACATGTCGGACTCCTCAGTTGCCGTCGAGGACTCGACGCCCGAAGTGTCTGACCAAGACGCCGAATATGGTCACAAAGGAGAAACTGTGGATTCCTCCCAGAACCTGGCGCAAACCCTTCCGGAACCGGACTTGTCGGTACCTGCTCAGTTCGACCTGTGTCATAGGGCGTCAGATGCCCTACAGGTCACGTGGCCAGACCCCACGCCTTGCCATCAGGCTCCGAGGCTAGCGGGAAGCTACTTCTACGCGAAGCGGCCGACAACGTAGTAAAAAATGCCCATATTTCCGGACTTCCTCATGGAGCTCAAACGCTCCTAGGCGGAACCCGGAGCTTCCATCATGCTGCCATTATCCAGACTCCTTGATGTTGTGGGAATGGAGACAGTGGGCCTCGCCAGCACACCCCTGATAGAGGAGACTCTGGCGGCTCACTTGGCCCCACACAGACACAGGGACGAAACTAGCGCTACCCAACAACAAGGCTTGCCACGCTTCGGAGAAACAACTCGAGAAGTACTACAAGGCTCAGGGCCTCGCAGCTCGCGCAATGAATGCATTGACCATGGTGCAAGTGTTGAGAGGTGAAAAACAAGGCAATAGGAAATTAAAGCAATAATTAAGAAAATAGGAAAATAGACACCCCAACATAATTTTTATTTTTGTATCTTTAATTTCTCATTGTATTAAGTTCTTTAGTGTCATTTTAGTTAGTTCTATGCAATTTCACACAAAACCGCTAGAGGCGCTGTTGCGTTGGTGGCATAGAAAGATTGAGCACACAAGAAGAAGAATAAATCTTCTGGTTGAATGTGAAAAAAGGCTCAACGTGTGTGTCTCGTCTTTCTCATACCACAGGTCAGTAAAAAATGTGTTTTATGCATATATATTAGTTTCTTGGGAGAGTTGAAAGGTTATTAAATCGAATCTCAACTAATGAGTCACGAAGTTCGTTTTATAATTGTATTGTGTACAAAAACGGGACTTGTTCATGAAGGCTAATTGGAGCTAATGCTAGCAGATTTTGTGTATGTGGTGTTGCTTAGCAACAACTGAAGGACTGCTGAATTCACTTTGAACTTATACTTTGCACTTTGTGAGGCTGTTCTCACACAAAGGACATTTTCTGTTCTCTTTATTTATAAAATGGACATTTTGTTATGGGTTCATGAAAAAACAGAAATATTGTTATGACATTAAGTAAGTAATGGCTGCATATGTGTGAAGCTTAGTAAAGAGAGACAGCATTAAAGGAGCATTGCACCTTTTCAGTTTAAAGATTAGGTTTTCTTTGTGTTTAGAGAAAAGTTGTTCTGTTAAAACAATGGATATTGCTAACAGCTAAGGTGTTTAAATATTAAAATATATTTTATTAATTTTTATTTTTTTGATAGTTAAATACAGGTCTCAGAAAAGAGGACAAGGTATTGAATTTAAAGCACTAATTACAAAATTAATATGGTTTAGAGAAGTAAAAACTATTTGTGAATTAATTTTGTAATTTGACAGAATTCATAATGCTAAATAGAGCATGTTGAAAGAATGATTGTTTGGTTTACAGGCAGTCCCCGACTTACGAGCGCTCTGACCTACGAGGTTCCGGACTTACGAGCTGGCGAATTTTTGGAAAAAACGCAAAAAATACAGAGTTTTTCTGTGTTTTTTCACCACAGTTCGTTAGCTAAACATGTGGACACACGTTTCCGATCATTTTTATGCACTCGTAAGCAGTTTTTCGATGAAAAACGAGTGTTTGTAGTCGCGCTAGCAAAACCGTTCCAACTTACGAGCGAAATTCCGGACTTACGAGACACGTGGCGGTCGTTCCGAATTACGAGATTTCCGTGTTACGAGCAACTCGTTGTAACGGAACTCGCTCGTAAGTCGGGGACTACCTGTAAATGTATATTATAGTCATTGTATAATGTAATTAAGTTAATGGTTCTCTACTAAAGAATGTGATACCTGAAATATGTGATCTATGAAGCGTGTTTAGAGTACACAAGAAGAAGAATAAATCTTCTGGTTGAATGTGAAAAAAGGCTCAACGTGTGTGTCTCGTCTTTCTCATACCACAGCATCACACGTTGAGAGATCATCTTACACCTTACCCTCCGCCATCCAAGGTTGCAGGGTAACAAATTTGGGGGCTCGTCCGGGATAGCGCCTCCTGCTGGCTTGGTGCTATCCAACAAAGAACCGTGGGATCCTGACTTCCTGTTCTATGAGCTGATGACCTAAAGCAAGACTTCAGGTATCCAGAGATGACGACGCTACATGAGCTTCAGTGGGAGATCCAGCAGCTGCTTCACCAACTGATTAAGGATGCTAGAAGAGACCTGCTTCACCAGCTAGCAGTATCATGCCAAAATGAGGTGGGAGAAGACATGCCAGGGGAGGAGTCGTCCGAGGTGGAACTCTTTGACTTCATTGTTGACTTTTTAAGAAGTAAACAATTAAGGAGTCTGGAGGACCAAGGGATGTCGCACCTGCTGATGTTTCGTGACCTCATAAATGAACTGCAGTCAGCCCAAGAAGCAAAGAACCCACATCATTCAGTGGATGAAGAGGAAGCTACATCGGGGTACAAGACTGAGCAGATTGTAGCAGCTTCAGCGAGGAGTAAGATAGTGTCAACACCAGTTGTTGCTCATCAGGTAACTGGGTTAGTAAAACTGACGGATGTTGCTGCATTACTCCCACGAAGAGAATTTCGGATTCATGCTGGTCAGATCTCAGACTCTGACTCAGACGTGAGTTTTAACTGCTTGTGTAAGCAAATTGATGAAGGACTGAGTGAAGGTTTCACTGAGACTGAGATCATTAGAACAGTTCTCAGAATAATTAAACCGGGTACATTCAAAGACATGCTTATGACAAAAGATAGTCTGACTGTAACTGAACTGAAGCGTTTTCTCAGAGCACATCTTAAAGATAAGAGCAGTACTGAGTTATTCCAGGAACTGAGCAATGCAAGACAACATGATAAAGAAGGTCCACAACAGTTTATGTATAGACTGATGGGGTTAAAACAGCGTGTACTTTTTGCTTCCAAAGTAAGTACAGGTTTCCAGTATGACAAGAAGCTAGTTTAGGGAGTGTTCCTACATTCACTCTACCAAGGAATAAATGAAAAATATTCAAATGTCCGACGAAATCTTAAACCCCACCTTTCAGACGAGACCATCACTGATGACTTTATTCTAGAAGTGATAACAAAGTCAGTAGGTGAAGAGACAGAGTGACAGAATAGACTAGGTCAGGCTCTCAAACCAAAAGTAGTCAGTGCCAGTACAGTGCAGATGGATAAGAAAAGTCAGAATGTAGTTCAGATGCAGGTAGAAGTCCAAGCTAATCGCATTGCCATACAAGAGCTAACGGCACAGGTTCCATCACTGACCAAGAGTTTAGAGAGAGCTTTAACACCTATGCTTAGTCCAGGGACTGAAAACATTCTCACACCTTCTCCCCACCAAAAACAGTCAGTAAAGTCAGAAGCTAAACGAAGATGTCAGCAATGTGTCGACCAAAGAAACAAGAACTGCAGTCACTGTTTCAAGTGCGGGAAAGAGGGACACAGAGCGGTTGGCAGTCTGATGAAGACCAACCAGTCGGGAAACTGGGTGAGGTCGCTGGGGTGGGACCACCAGTGATCAGAGAGAATGTAGAGTCCCACACCACTGTAAAGCTGCATCTTCAAGTGGGCACACCATCTTCCACCAGGCCCATCAAACAAAACAACTTTACTGAAAAGAAACATGTTGCATAGCTGATTGGTGGTAGATGCACTGTGACACGCCAACTAAATTGTGTCAAATTGCAGATGCTACTGGACAGTGGGGCACAAGTGAGCATAGTGGAGAAGTCATGGGTGCAGAAAGCTCTACCAAATGTAACGATCCAACCACTTGAGAGTCTACTACCAGAACACCCTCTCAAAGTCACAGCAGCTAATGGAACAGAGGTGCCATTTGATGGGTGGATAGAAGTCCTGCTCGAGATCAAAAGCATCAAATATGGTTCAGTTGCCCTCTATGTTCCGTTGCTTGTAAGTCAAGAGAGTGTGAGCAACCCTTTGCTAGGCTTTAATGTGATACAAGAAATCATAATGGGAAACACTGACCAGGCGAACAACATCAACTTAGTGAACTTGTCTCACAGTTTGTCTCGGGACAAGGCAGCAGGACCTGGTCTGGATTGAACTCTCTGGCTCGGTTCGGAAGGAACTTCAAGAACCGCGTGCGTGTAGACACGATTCGGACATGCGGGCTGATTAGTTTTTGATTGACAGGGACTCGTCATGAAGCTCCTTCTCCTCTTGCTGCTGGTGATGAAGATGACTATGAAGGATCTTGAAGTTCCCCAACACCCTGAACGTTGAAGACACCAGGAGGCCATCAGCATTGCCTTCACCAAGGGGAGCAACGTGTCGTCGCTAAGCTTCACCGAGGTTACCAACAGCAACACCACCTCAGACATCACCATTGGTTTCTACACCTTCAACCACACCGACTGCTGGTGGTCTCCTCTCCACCCCTGTTTTGACGGGCTGAATGATGAGCTGGCACACGCCTTCCTGCCGCCACGAGGAGAAATCCACTTCGACAACCACGAGTTCTGGATTCTCGGCAAATCCAGGAGTCTGGCTCAATGACCTGGTCCAGGTAGTTGCTCATTAGATCGGACACGCTTTGGGTCTGTGGCACTCCAGAGAACCCGAGGCTCTGATGCATCCCAACGCCACCTACACCGGACAACGAAACATCGCCCAGGACGATGTCTGGGGCATCCAGAGGCTCTACGGGTGTTTGGATAAGAAACGTGTTTGTGATCTATGGGCTCGACTTGGTTTTTGTGAAAGGAGAAAGGCCTTCATGAAGAAGAACTGTCCTCGACACTGTGACCTCTGTTACGAGCCCCTGGAGGTCGTTGCCACGCCAACGCCAGCTTCTGCCAACATCAAGGTCAAGATGGTTCCCCGAAGGAAGGTGGTGGGTTTCCGCTGCGGAACCAAATCTCAACACTCTCCCTCACTTAAAAAAATTGAGTTCACGGAAGTCAACACAAAGACGCGGACTGTGGTCTTTCTTTCGCACGCAGACGACAGGAGGAGGAGTAATGTTGTTTGAACCAGACATACAGAGCATCGTATCGGATGGGTTGGAGTTATTCCCTGCTCTTGTTGATGTACCTTTTGGAGTTTCAAAAATGGTGAGAATTCCAGTCCAGAATTCAACCAATCACATCATTTTCTTACATCCAAGAACAGGTTTAGGATTCATCGAGGAAATTGTTGGAACCAAACCTGTAAATATCTCTCCATCATCTCGCAAACGAGTCAGTGGACAGGATGACCCACTCTTGTGCACCACCCAGGTGAACTCACTAAATGATGGAGACTATTCCAAAAAGAGAAACCATACACCTGTTGAGTCACAAGAGAAATGGCATCCAAATGTCAATTTGGGTCATCTCTCTGAGCATGAACAGGATATGGTACGCCAAATGTTGTATGAAGAGTCGGATGTATTTGCATCTGAAGAAGGAGACATTGGATGCATTCCTGGTTTACAGCTCCAGATTACCACAACAGATACCACCCCTGTCCAGAAAAATTATAATTCCATCCCTCGGCCATTGTATAAAGAGGTCAAGGATTATATTTCCAACCTTTTGGATAGAGGGTGGATAAAAAAATCAATTTCAGCCTACTCCTCACCTGTCGTCTGCGTGCGAAAGAAAGACCACAGTCTGCGTCTTTGTGTTGACTTCCGTGAACTCAACCGTAAAACCACTCCAGACCACCATCCATTGCCACACATTCAGGATCTATTGGACAGTCTTGGAGGAAATTCGTGGTTCTCCATTTTGGATCAAGGAAGTGCATATCACCAAGGTTTTTTGAGCGAAAAGTCAAGGCATCTGACAGCATTTAGCACACCTTGGGGTCTCTACGAATGGGTAAGGATTCCATTCGGACTGACCAATGCGCCAGCTGCTTTCCAGAGATGTATGGAAGGTGTATTAGAAGGCATCAGGGATGAGTGCTGCGTACCTTATTTAGATGATATCCTCTGTTACTCACAAACATTTGAGGAACATGTGGACCATCTGAGGCAAGTTTTCTGCAGAATGAGACAACATGGCATTAAACTTCGACCAGCCAAATGCGAGTTTTTCAAGAGACAAATTCGTTATCTGGGACGAATGATATCAGGAGAAGGCATCCAGATTGACCCAAAAGATTTGGAAGCTGTAATAGCTCTGAAGGAGAAGAAACCTCACACAGTTGGAGAAGTTCGGACATTGCTAGGTTTCCTTAGTTATTACCGATCCTTCATCCAAGATTTCTCACGACTGGCAAGACCTCTGTTTGAACTCCTTCAAAGCTCCGACACAAGTATGACCAACAAGCCCCAGACTTCTAAGGGTCGAGGTTGTAAAATTAAAGAAAACACAGGTCAGCTTCCCTCTCGCACACCTGTGACATGGACGACTGAACATCAGACTGTGCTATCCAAACTTGTGGAGATGCTGATCAATCCACCCATCTTAGCCTATCCCGACTTTGATCGTCCGTTTGTTTTGCATACAGATGCGTCAAATGAAGGGCTTGGAGCGGTTTTGTATCAGTCCCAAAACAACAAGCTACGTGTTATTGGCTACGGATCTAGGACCTTAACACCCGCTGAACGAAACTATCACTTGCATTCTAGTAAACTTGAGTTCCTCGCACTCAAGTGGGCCATTTGTGATAAGTTTCGAGACTATCTGTATTACGCACCAACTTTCACGGTCTATACAGATAACAATCCCCTGACTTATGTTTTGAGTTCTGCCAGGTTAAATGCTGTAGGTCATAGGTGGGTTGGGGAATTGGCTGACTTCCACTTTGATATCAAGTATAGACCGGGAAAGAGGAACGCTGATGCAGATATGTTGTCCAGATACCCAATAGGCCTTGAACAATATATGAAAGATCACACAGAGACAGTGTCACCTGAAGTAGTGTCTGCAGTGTGGCAAGGCAACAAAGCAACACAAAGCAATGATGTTCCCTGGATTGCTGCATTACAACTTGCTGATGAAAATGATGAGGCTAGCTTACCTTATGGTGCCATGACCATTATACCTGAAAACATCAGAGCAGCACAACAAGAATATACATCTATTAAAGAGATTGTGTCATTGAAACAAAGAAACTGGAGTCCAAATGAAAAAGATAAAAGAACTATGTGTACCGAAACAAGGAGACTGTTGTACGAGTGGAACAAGCTAGTCATGGAAAACGGACTACTTTTCCGGAAAACAGAACTAAACAAACAGCTAGTTCTCCCAGAAAAATTCAAACCACTAGTGTTGAAGAGCTTGCATGACGACATGGGCCATGTCGGTCCTGACAAGGTGATACATCTGGCTCGAGAACGCTTTTACTGGCCGAACATGCAACAAGACATTGAGGATTATGTGACAAAGAAATGTCAATGTATTAAACAAAAACATCCCAATGTCCCACAGAGAGCTCCAATGGGATCCATCACAACTAGTGCGCCATTTGAGTTGGTCTCTATTGATTATTTGCATTTGGAGCCAAGCAAAGGGGGATACGAATATATCCTGGTTGTCGCTGACCATTTCACCCGCTTCGCACAAGCGTACCCAACGAGAAACAAATCCGGAAAGATGGCAGCTGAAAAGATATTCCAAGATTTTATTCCTCGCTTTGGGTACCCAGAGAAACTACATCATGATCAGGGACGTGAGCAAAGCACAGACTGCCCTGGTTCTTGACTCGAGTCCCATTTTTATAAACAAACCATGTGGTCAAACTATGAACCACAGCAAGATACACTAGCTCTGCCAGAGACGGTCAGATCTCGCGATATCTTCTGTCGGACCGACCAACCTGCTCGAAAAAGCGCAAGAGGGGTCAAAGGTCACCCATTCAGCGCTAAAACACGACGAGCAGCAATTCAACATGCCCTCCAGGCTCAACGTGCATGCGCAAGCCTGGAAGGCGTGTCTACCAAATGATTCCGTCATGAGAACGATATGTCATGGGCTCAAGTTGCAGTTCTCAAAAAGACAATCCCACTTCACAGGGGTGCTGCAATCTTAGATCAACCCTACACGTGCACACGTGCTGAGAGAGGAAGTTTCGACGATGCTGCAAAAGGGAGTGATTAGTTTAGTCCCAGGAAGCAAACTACGCTCCGGCCACCACAGCAAGTACTTCCTGGTGCCCAAAAAGGATAATTCCCTGAGACCGATCCTGGATCTCAGGACTCTCAACAAAATAATTAAAACATTTAAGTTCAAGATGCTTACACTGTGGCAAGTTCCCCAGTCTGTGACACCTGGAGACTACGCGTGTACATTGGATTTAAAAGATGCTTATTTTCATATAGGCGTGTGGAGGAAACACAGAAAGTTCCTCCGCTTTGCGTTCGAGGGAAACGCTTATGAATTAAAAGCTTTACCCTTCGGTTTAAAGACTGCTCCGCGTACATTTACTAAATGTCTGGATGCAGCCCTGACCCCTCTCAGGAATCAAGGACTCAGGCTCATGAATTACTTGGATGACCTGCTGATTCTGGCTGAAAGCAGAAAGCAGGCCTAGTCACACTCCTATAAGGTGATCTCTCACCTGGAGTCTCTCGGTTTTGTCATAAACCTACAGAAAAGCGATTTGACTCCATCACGGGTTAACATGTTTCTGGGAGTACAGATCAACACTGTCCGGTACAGAGCATGGTTCTCGAAGGAACGAGTTTCCTCCATTTGCCGTTGCCTGGAGAGATTTAAACTGGACCAACGGGTCCCTGTGAAAACCTGCCAATGCCTTTTAGGCCTCTTAGTGGTAGCAAACCCCTGTGTGCCACACGCATTACTGAAAATGCGGCCCATACAAGTATGGCTAAACTAACGAATACAACCCGACCTACCTAATCAAGCAGGAAAGGTTAGGATAGATTCAGAGTGCCTGAAGGCCCTGGAACCCTGGAGAGATTTGTCCCTTTTCACGGAAGGGGTCTCACTGGGAAGGGTGTCATCTCATGTGGTCATCACGACGGACACCTCAAAAACAGGATGGAGGGCGATCTGTAGAAATCAGAACGCCTGCGGCCTTTGGAATGAGCAGGAAGTGAGATTACATATCAACTTCCTGGAGTTGCTGGCCGTATTCCTGTCATTAAAATACTTGTTCAACAAAGGTCTGATTGTTGGACATCATATCCTGGTGAAATCAGATAACAAGACCACAGTGTTCTTCATCAACAGAAAGGGAGGGACAAGCCCCGACCCTGCTCGGACTGGCGCAGAGGATGCTCACATGGTGCACTCCAAGAATCTTTTCACTTAGGGCGACTCATGTCCCTGGTGAACTAAATTATGGAGCAGACGCCCTCTCTAGAGGACCTCTTTTGGCGTCAGAATGGAGCCTGAACCCACGGATTGTGGAACAGGTCTGGTCACGATTTGGGAAAGCCTCGGTTGACCTGTTCGCTTGCAAGGCTAGCTCACACTGTGATCTCTACTTCTCCTTGAGGGAAGCAGACACTACCATGGCAATTGCCTTCTCACAGGGACCTGCTGACTCAGGCAGGTGGACAGCTTCTACACACACGTCCAGGGTTATGGCAACTTTCAACCTGGCCTCTGAAGGGTACTGGCTGAGAGCCTAAGGCTTTGGTTGCTTTGTCCCAAACCAAACACTAACCACATTCACAAGGGTACCCCTTGGTGTTTATGTTTTGCCTAGGAGATGTCTATTGGAAGGGTTCCCCCTCTCCCTAACTGTCCTCAAACATAAAGATGGGCTCCACTTGTTAGTCATGCCCTATATACAAAATAAATAAAGGTTTTCTAATAAGGACCTGAGAGGTTACCCTGTGCCTGGCCTGGGTTTTCTACCTCCACATTTGTCACCCATTTTCTTGTGACGTGGTGGGTCCATTGTTCCTCCTGTTTCTCAGGATGCTCCAGTGGGAAAAGGAGATGATGAGTACTCACACTGATTGAGCACGCTTAGGCTGTCTCTAGTTGGTGTTGTATATATGTATGCCCAGTGGTAACATCACGTTGATGTTCTTTACATCCGGCATTTTTTACTCTTAGCATATGCTTTCTACATTCCCTGCAGAAAGCAGCTGGGAGCTGCCTGTCCTTTTAGGACGGATGTTCTCACATGTACTTTGCTGAGCATTTCAAGGGCGTGAATGGATTACGTTCCCATAGCAAGTATGTTGCACCGAGAGACCAGACTAAAAGGGAACTGAAATTTCTGCACCATAACTCATGTTCCCTGAAGGAAGGGAACGAGGTGCAACATATCTGGCCTTTTTTATATATATATATTTTTTTTTTTTCCCGTTTATAGATGGCCTCCCTTCTCACCTTACAGCCATCCTCTCACACCGATATGATTTTTTTTTAATAATAGAGAGAAAGGAAAGGAAAAACAAAAAGTAAGACAACAAAACACAACAATTATCCACAAAGAAGCATAAGGCAAACATACCCAACCTCCGTCTGCAATCCTGCAAAGTACATGACAGAACATAGCAACACATGCATAAAGACTAATAACATTTATGACCTTGCAGTAGATTTCCATAAATATACATACCATACCTACAAATATATATACAGTATACATACATATACATTCATATTCATTCATATACCCATCTACATATCTGCATATATCTACATATACATCCCTGTATCCATTTGCGTGTGGTTGTGAGCATGCATAAGTGAAAAAGTTTCCTCCAATAGAACATTCAATAGCAACCGTGAAGCATCAGAGATCCGCCCCCCCAAGGCCTGAGGCAGGCAAAGGGGCAACCAGAGCCCAAGACCCCAAGAAGGACCCCGAGCCCAGAGTCCCTAGGGCCACCCCAACAGGATGAGCCACTCACCAACTCCCCAGATCCGACCAAAGGGGAGAACAGGAAAAGCCTCTGCCTCTATCCTGGACAAGGATAAGGAAAGGCTACAGGCTCTCTGTCCAGTGAGGGCTTTATGCACCTACATGTAGAGAACAGACAAATGGAGAACAAACCAACTGTTTGTCTGCTTTGCAGCACCTGCTACCGGGAGAGCCCTATCAAAACAATGCCTCTCACACTGGGTGACTGAGGCCATTAAAAGGGCCTACAGTAGTAAAGGTCAACAGGCACCCTCTGGAGTGCACGCTCACTCCACTAGGGGCCTTGCCACTTCCTGGTCTTTGTTCAAGGGTATACCAGTTGCAGACATCTGTGCTGCTGCAAATTGGAGTTCCTTGAATACTTTTGCAAGGCATTACAGTTTGGATGTTACTGCGGGTGACGTCACTCAGGCTATTCTTTCTAACATACAGTAGAAAGTAATCCTGGGATGCCTACTGATCAGAGGCAGACGTTTTCTCCTTCGCATGCATTTTACTGAGCATTTCAAGGGCGTGAATGGATTACGTTCCTATAGCAAGTATTTTACACCGAGAGAACATGACTGAAAGGGAACTGAAAGTTATGCACCATAACTCATGTTCCCTGAAGGAAGGGAACGAGGTGCAACATAACTGGCCCTTTTCAATGCTGAAAGCTCGGTGAAGTGCAACTCTTGAAGAGAAGATGGAGGCATAAGCCGCTTAAGTACCAAGAGGGCGGGGCCTCT
>JBBPBX010042936.1:15770-28164 GCA_038048925.1 Garcialebias charrua | reverse complement strand
CAGTAGAAATGCACCGCCGTCCTGGGAGTGTCGGCAGCGATGAGGCAGCGGAGCTGGCTGACCAGCAGCCCGGCGCCCCCGGCCCCGCACGCCGCTCCAAGCAAACCCCACACCTCCGTGCTGCGGTAACGGTCCGAGGCGTCGGCGAAGTCCAGATACTCGTAGAGGCCTTCGTCTGCGGTGCACTCCAGAGGAGCCGCCACCAGCTCCCACACCGCCACCACGATGAGGACGAGGAAGAAGAGCTGGCTCTGAGAGTCCATCTCCTTCAGGCTGCCCAGAAACTCAAACCTGCTCGGCTCCGCCTCCTCCAGAACCACCGCAGACCTGCGGCGTCGCACTTCAGTCTCCAAAGCACCGACAGCAGAATTTAAAGTCGTCCTTTCTTCACGGCTGCTGTTGAGAAACACCGACGTGTTGGTCGTTGATGGTTCTTCTCTGCGAGCCGACGAAGACGAGTTGGTCGTTGATGGTTCTTCTCTGCGAGCCGACGAGTTGGTCGTTTCAGGACCGGGGGTCACGTCAGCGGAGCGGTTAGACGGTGAGGTGGTCAGAGTGCGTGGGCGTGCACTACTGGTGGTATTCAACTTATGAAGACTTGGGGTTGAGCTGGTGTTGGACGTGTTGCAGGAGCTGGTCAGCGCACCGGGAGCCCCCGCGGGGGGGAGCACCAGCAGGACGAGAGCAACCGCGGCTGAAAGCACCAGCGAGCAGTTGATGGCCGCCCGCCTCTTGTTGTAGTGTTTGGCCAGCAGGCTCGCCGTGGGGCTCCACACCAGCGTCATGAGGTGCTTGGCGCCCATGACGATGCCCGTCATCGCCGGACTCAGGCCCAGCTGCCGGAAGTAGAGGGTGAGGAAAGGGAGCAGGCTGGCCTTGGCGCAGGAGCACAGGAAGTTGAAGGCGCCAGCGAGGGCGAGGGCCCGCCTGATGTGGATCTGTCTGGTCCTCCTCATGGTCGCTCGCTCCCAAGGACGTCACATGGATTCAAACTGGGAAACACACGGGGAGAGGAAGTGAATCAAGAGCGTTCTCGGCTCAAACGCTTGGCGATGAGGAGGAAACTGAACGACTCAAACAAAAAGAGGAGGAGCAGTTCTCTGCTCTGAAACCAGCTGCACACACGTTCTGATTTTAAACCTGCCTCTTTGAAACAGTCTACAAACATTATTTTACATACCGTATTTTCCGGAATATAGGTCGCACCGGAATATAGGTGGCATTGTCAAATTATTGCCAAAAATGTGGAAAAAATCCATATACGGGTCGCACCTACGTCAAAATGTGGACCGTGTTTAGCTCTGCTGCAAATGTCTGCCACAGGAGCGCACAGCAAGGCTTTTAAGAAGATTAACACTTAAAAACAATTATTTGTTTGATAAAAATTATAGCAAATATGTGTCTGAACTGAACTTTTCCTTAATAAATGAACGTAATTGAGAAATGAGCTGGATTTAAAAATTTGTTTCGCTACGACTGATGAAACAATACGTGCGCGCGCAGCGGGCGGAAACCCTGCGTTTCATTAAAATTTAACTACCGTACAGAAACACCTAAAAATATATATTTGTTAGCTGAATGTATACGTTAGTGTGTCTCTGTTTAATTTTTGTTAATAAATTATTACAAATCAGCTTTTTTTAGAACGTAAATAACACCAAGCGCGCACCCTAACAGAACATTTCCGCTTTTCAGTGAAGCCATAAATAGGTCGCACCTAAATATAGGTTGCAGGGCATGCAAAAATGATAAAAAGCCGCGACCTATATTCCGGAAAATACGGTAGTTAGTTTAGTTTACTTCACTTCCTGTTTTAATGTGTTTTGATCTTATTTACTTTATATTTTTGTCAATTTTTAGACAAAAAGCCAAGAAAATTGCAACAATATGCAACATTATATTTACAAAATTGATATTTTGATTAAAAAAAAGTCTTTCATGGGCCAAATTAAGTCTTTAAACGCATTGTTTTCTTATTTTGTCAATGATTACTGTAAACACAAGATATTTGTATTATTAAAGTTTCTGCAGAGATAAGTGAATGAACACCAACATTTATTAGTCAAGTTTAATCCTCAATAGATGCATGTTAGTCAGAAGGAGTTTTGCAGGTAAAACCCACGGAGCAGGATCTGAACACCTGTCATTTGTCCACGTCACGCCAAGTTCACGACATAAAACAAAATAAAACAAAACAAAACAGAGTGAAATATTCACCTGTTCCCGCTCGTCAGGTTGTTTTTAACTTCTTCTGCTGATCATGTCCCACCTCCGGCTCCGACACGACATCCAGCTCTCTGCACTCCTTCGTGTTCGGTTAGGAAGACACCTGTCCCAGAGACCTGTCCGGCCCTGGAGACATTTTAACTTCACTTTCACCTGGAGAGCCGTTTCCATGACGACAGCGCCCCCTGGTGGAGCGGCTGCCTCATCGCGTCTCTCTGTGACAGGAGCATGGCCATTTTGAAATGGAGATCAAGCAGCTGCAGCCAAGAACAACTAAAACAAACATTTATCTCAAAATGTAGTTCCTCCAATGTAAAAACATGAATAAATTAATAACTTAATATTTTTTGGAATAAAATTTTATGTATTTTTTTAATTTTCAGACAGACATTTCGCCAACAAAACATAATAATAAAGACTTTCATGTTTCTAATGCAGAATCTTGATTTCAAATAAACATACCCAATTTTTATATGCTAAGATACTTTTTTCTTTTCCTTTCCCCTGAGTGTGAAAAGGAGTATGATGAGGTTTAACTTAAATTATCATACCCCTTGTCCATTCATTAATTCATAGCATAAATAGTCCTCCTTCCTGTTGCCAGTATCCTTTAAAAAAAAAAAAATTATAATAATAACTTAATTTGATGTGCATTGTTATTCTTTGCACATTTTTAAAAACTATTTTGATTTTAAGTGAAATGTAAAATAATTTTTGGTGATTCATTCAGTTTTTTTTTTTTTTAAATACATTTTTAATTTGATTGAAGCATCAGTTGGTAGAGCTGCCGCCTCTCAGCGAGCAGGTTGTTGGTTCAAATACCAGCTAGCCTTTCTGCGTGGAGTTTGCATGTTCTCTCTGTGCATGCATGCATTTCTTCAGGTACTCCAGCAGTTTCCTCCCACAGACCAAAAACATTAGACTGACTGGTAACTCTGAATTGTCTCTAGGTGTGAGTGAGAGTGAATGGTTGTTTGTCTCGTTTGTCTCTATGTGCCCCTGTGATGGACTGGAGACCTGTCCAGGGTGTCCCCCACCCCTTGCACAGTGACTGCTGGACATGGACACCAGTGACCCCCGTGACCTGAAAAGGAAGAAGCAGGTAAAGATGATGGATGTTTGCAGTTATGGACTGCAGACAGCTCTGACAGTCTCACTGGGTTTATTGGACACATTCTGCTGGTTTTATCTCAGACACTACCTCAGGATCTCATGCAGGAGTTGATCTTTGAACAGATACAGTGTACCAATGTGCATGCTCAAAGTTAGCATTTTGCAATGCATTGTGGTCTAGAAAGGTTCATTCCTACTTCTTTAACATCTCTCATTTAATTTTATTTGTTTTTATTTGTTTTTTGGCCTCCTCATCTTAAGAAAAAAATGACTCTTGAGTTTGATTTTTCATATTTGCGTTCACTTTTATTAACAGTTGGTATTCTATCATTACACTCTGCTGCAGCAGCCGGCAGTAGCTGTGAATGTAGTTGGTCATGGGGTGTCTGACTCTACGCACATGGTTGGTATCTGTAAAGTGAATAACTTAGACCATTAAACCTGCTGTGCCCAACAGAATAGATTTTTTTATTATAATTTGTGAAACTAAAAGTAGCAGATTATCAGCAGCTGTGAGCAGACGGGCACAGGAAGCATCTGATTTAAATATTAGACCGTTTCTCGAGACACAACCTCGACGGATGAGAAAGACGAGACAAGTTTGTGCACAAAAAAAGCAACAAAAATAAAAGTTTAACAACATATACAACTCCTGGACAAACCTATGGAATTACTTGTTTTTGTAAAAATAAATCAGACTTGCCCACTTTAACCTTCTGGTTTTAAAAACTGACAATAAAAATAAAGATATAATTGTTGCAATAGTTATTATTGCTCTTTTCAGATCAAGTTAAAAAAACCATCTATGGAAGCCTCTGCTCCATCTACTTTGTTGCTCCACCTTGGTCTTTTCTAACAGCTTCAGTTCTCCGAGGCAGGAACCTGACTGATGCAAACGTTCTTCACCAGTCTGCCTTTGACGGTCTCTGGTTGCTGCTCTCGGATCAGCAGATTTTCAACTCTGGATTATTTGCAGGCCAAGCCGTTGTCCATATAAATCTTTATTTTCGTTGCCCACGTGTGGTTTAAAGACTAAAATAAAACCAAAAGACACATCTGATGTACAAGTTTATGTGTAATTTTAGACAAACAACAAGGAAACGTTTAATTCCATTCACTTCAAATCAAAAATAAATATGCATGAACACATTTTAATCATGCAGTGGATTAAAAAATGTACAAATATTCTCAAGAAGTCAGTTTTCTACTATTATTAACAGATTAGTGATGTTTGGAAAAGTCCAACTGACATGTTGGAAGAGCTTGAACAACAAAACATGAAACAACTCTTTAATGTTCTGATCATTATTATTAATATTTAACCTCCACCCCCATGCTTTTATTTACAGCATACCTCAGATAATCAGAATTGGACTCTTTTATGGCCTAACTTTATTCTTCTGTGCGTCCTGCCTGCAGAGTCGGTGCTCACCCTGGTGCATCATGGGTACAAGGCGGAGAAGCAGGTGATGGGGAGGCAGAGCAGGGAGCGGTACGCCGGGTGCAGAGGCCAGACTTGGCCCGGCAGAGGTTTGTAGGACCGCCAGTCTGAGCCGCCTCCTGGTTTACTGCACAGAGTCACCTCGCACCTGAACGAGGGAGAAGGTCAGAGAGTAACGCAACACGCTGCTGCAACGCTGTTTCTCACCGTGCCGCAGGTTTTGACCTATTTCCCAGTTTTGAAGCGGCCTCATTAAATCTGTCAGTGTTGTTACCTCGTGACACCTTGGATGAAGGTTTTCTGGTCCTGATCCAGACAAACAGCAAACGTTGTCCCTGCTTCTTGAGCGTGCACCTGCACCTTGTCCACCTTCACCTCTGATATCAAGATGTGCTGCAAACAGGAGAACGGTTCTGATTGTTAGGAAACTTTTTTTTGTTCTGCTGCACATGGATGCTTGGGTCAAAGTTGTGAAGCGTCCCTCACCTGGTTGTAACCCTTTTTAGATTTGGGAAACTGCCGTTTGAGAACTTCTGTCAGTGTCAGCTGCAGGCTCTCTTGTAAATCTGGACAAAACACAAAGACATGAAGCAGACAAGAACCTCTTTATTCTTCGTAACTTTGGTAACAGTGTAGCATCTGTGTGCAAGCAGTGTGTGTCTCACAGTGTGTGTCTCACACTGTGTCTCACACTGTGTACATCACACAGTGTACCAGTGGTGGAGAAAGTACTCAAACACTGTACTTAAGTAAAAGTACTTTGTACAAATAAACAGACAAAATGTACTGTAGTAAAAGTAGAAGTACCACATTAATGTTTTACTTAAGTAAAAGTAAATACAGTAAGGACTTACTTTTACAAATACTTAAAGTACTAAAAGTAAAAGTGTCAAATGTTAACAGTGGTTTGTCCAGAAACTGGATGGTTATATTGAAAAGAATAACTTATTGAGTGAGAGTCATAATGGCTTTAGATCAAATAAAACAACATCTCTTGAACTAAATGAGGAAATAGACAGTGGGGATGTTTATTGATTTAAGAAAAGCCTTTGATACAATCAGCCACATTTTATTGCTTTCCAAGTTGCAAGATTATGGGATAAGAGGGATAGTTCATAACTGGTTGAGTAATTATTTGTCTAACTGAAAACAATTTGTACAGCTAGGAAATGAAAAACCAGATTTTCAAAATATAAAATGTGGAGTCCCCCAAGGTTCAGTGCTAGGACCAAGCTTTTTCTTTTGTATAACAATGACATTTGTGAAGTGTCTAAAAAGTTACAAATCATCCTGTTCGCAGATTATACAAATTTATTTAGTTCTGGCAATGACTTAAAACCCATTATAGAATGTATGACTTGTGAGATGTCTAAACTTAATGAATGGTTTAAATACAACGATTTATCAATAAACTGGAATAAAACCAAATTCATGATTTTTGGTAATAGAACAATAGATGATTCTATTATAATGTCTATAGATGAAAATCAAGTTGAACGAGTACATGAAGTTAAATTTTTAGGGGTTGTTTTGATCATAAACTTAACTGGAAATCTCATATAAAATACTTCAAACTAAAACTATGCAAAAGTGTTGGACTTCTAAATAAAGTAAAACATGTTTTAGAGCTGTCAACTCTACAGACATTATATTATTTATTTGCTGTTCCATATCTGACATACTGTATAGAGGTATGGGGCAACACATATAAAACCAACACTGAACCGGTGTCTGTGACACAAAAGAAAGTTATGAGAATTTTATATAAAGTGGACACCAGAGAACACACAAATAAATTATTTATTCAATCAAATCTTGAAACTAAGGGATCTGGTTATTTAAAAAATGTTATTGGTTATGTTTAAAGCTAGAAAGAGATTATTGCCATTTAATTTACAAAAGTTCTTTTTCTTAAGCTCTTGTGATAGAACTAACAGAAGGAAGTATGATTTCAAAAGTAAAACTGTGCGTACTACTTTAAAACAAATGTGCATTTCAGTGCATGGAGTAAAACGGAACAGTTTGGATGAGGAGTTAAAAAATGCTCTACAATAAACTAATTCAAGAAACTTTATTAAAAAAGAATGATTAACTCTTATACACTTTTGAGTTGTTAATGTAAAGAGTGATATATTGTTATGCACATTATTGTTGTTGATATATTGTTTGCAACTTGTTTTGTTAATTTAATGTATGACATTTTTGTAATTATTGAGAAAGGGGGCAGGTCTATACAAGATTTTCTTCTTCCTGCTCCCTCTTCACTCGTGTAAATAAGTGTTGTCAGAGAATGTGTTTGTAAACTGATGATGATTTTTTTAATCGAGTGAATAAATTGAAAGTCTGTGTCTTCAACATGTTGCAGCGCAGCAAGACAGTTTTAGCTTTACTGACCGAGCTCCTCGACTCGTCTGCATGTTTTGTGAAGATTAATGGAGGTGCAGACCGTCTCCGTCTGAATCCACTGACTCCTCCTGCTGACAGCCACCTGTGATCAGGAGAGATGAGTTTAGTTCTGCCTTTTCAAACAGAAGCACATCTTTCTGCAGGTAATCTGTGTGATGGATCACTACCTTGTTGTAGGCGACACTCAGCGTTAAAGGCACCGCCTCCCGTTCTTTGTCAATTCCAAACCTTTTGCTGGCAGCCCCTTCAGAAATAACCCCTCACAGATTAGCCTACATGTTGATGTACAGGTAGTCCTCGACTTACGACGTTTCGGGGGTTACGTCACGCATCTCATTAAAAAAAAAAATTGTGAAAAATCTCATATTATGTGTTTAAATGTTCTTGCTTTTATGTGTACAGCACTTTGTCTGTCAAGTATGGGAACATACACAGATGACAAATGTGACATTTATTTTATTTTATTTTATTGTTGCAGCAGCTGTGGTTGTTTTAAATGGCTTTATAAATAAAGTATTATTATTAATAATAATAACAATAATAATAAATTCAATTTATAACGCACTTTTCATTAATGAAAATCTCAAATAATTATAATTATAACTATTATTATTTAGAAGCCGATTTACGCAGTTTCCTGCAGTTTTTGGCCGTTTTCGGCAGTGTCCGGCAGTTTTCGTCAGTATCCAGCAGTTTTCGGTTAGCTTCGGTTAGCTCCGGCCTCGACAGCCGGCTTTGGCCTTAACGTGTGTCCAATCAGATGTTGCCTCGCTCGGATACATGAGCTGGAAACGCTTGTGAACTCTGTGAACGTCTCAGGCGGAGGAACGGCCTCGTAGCCTCGGATGTTGCCGGGACACCGAGCTAACATGCTATCAGGCGAAGGAACGGCCTCGTAGCCTCGGATGTTGCCGGGACACCGAGCTAACATGCTAACACAAGGAGGAACGGCTTCACCAGCTCCCAGTAAGTTATTAATTCTCTTTTCCCTTCATTATGGCTCCAAATGTATGGAGCTAACATGCTAACAGGTCTTACTGTAAACAGTTTGGACCGCGTGAAGCTGCAGAGCTCGGAGGAGCAACGAGCTAACATGCTAACAGACAGAGGAAGAATTCACCAGCTACCAGTAAGAAATTAACTATTATTTTCCTTCATTATGGCTCCAAATGTACTGTATGTGTTTTTAGATAATTATGTAGGGTACTGTGTTAGGATAGGCAAAGTACTTGGTAACTGTAGAGTACCGTACATGTACGTGTATAGGTGGCGGCCAGTGTGTATGTGTTTTCCGACTTACGGCGATTTCCGTATTACAAACGTGCGTAGGAATGGAACTCGTTCGTAAGTAGGGGACTACCTGTATTTATATTCAGCTGCACATATTTTGCAGAGCGGAACTAACCCATGGCCTTGACGGCTCTGGTTCCAGCCGTGTGTCCCAGCTCCAGGGTGTGAATGAACACTTCCCTTCTCTTGTCCCCTCCAGCCAGAGTGAGCTGTGAGAAGACAGGAACAGGATTTTAGTTTGAGCACTGATCAAAGTTCACCGTGCCCTCCCCAGGTGTGACTCTATGACCTCGGCCTGGTAGAGCTGCACCAGGACGGGCTTGTTGGCGTGTCTGCAGTAATACAGCACCAAGTCGGCCAGCAGGGGAAGATGCTCCGCAGTGCCAGAGCTCGCCGAGGCGTCCTCATCTTTGGAAGGAGCCTGGGAGAAGACAAGACGATGATGAGGGCATGATTTGCACAAAGATGCAGAGCCTCTAATCTAAAACTTGTCACCCTCATTAAATGTACCGTATTTTCTGGTGTATAGGTCGCATTGTCCAATCATCACCAATAGATTGGAAAAATCCCTATAGGTCGCACCGGTGTATACGGTAGGTTGCACCTACGTTTAGCTCTGCTGCAAATGTCTGCCACAGGAGCGCACAGCAAGGCTTTTAAGAAGATTAACACTTAAAAACAATTATTTGTTTGATAAAAATTATAGCAAATATGTGTCTGAGCTGAACTTTTCCTTAATAAATGAACGTAATTGTGAAATGAGCTGGATTTAAAAATTTGTTTCGCCGAAAGTGATAACAAGCCATATATAGGTCGCACCGGTGTATAGGTCGCAGGCCTTGAAAAAAACATAAAAAGGTGCGACCTATACACCGGAAAATACGGTAAATCTCATTTATCTCCAAAAGAAACAGAAGGGGGTGGAATAACTGAGCACCTTGAAAAAGAGCAGTGTGATGAAACAACCATGTTTGATTTGACCTTTTCTTAGCTCCTCTTGAATTATGTTGCATACTGGAAAAAAGCTGAAGCTACACGTGTGACATGTACCTCACAGAGCACGTCAGAGGACAAGCTGAGCAGACTGAGGACGTTGCGCTCGTACCACGGGTCCACCAGGCCCAACATGTGGGCTATGTCTGTGGTCATGTCCTCCTCCTCACCGCTGACCAGCTCCTTTCACAGATTTAATAAAAAGAAAATTCCTTCAGTGAAATTCAGAAGTAAATGGGAAAATTAATGTCTTTTTTTTGTAGAGAAAACAATTAATACAAGGAAATAAAAACAGTTTATAGCTGCTGTTTATATGATTTATATGATGAACAGACTAGTTTTCTCACAGACATCAGAGTATCAAACAAAAATGCTTAACAAATGTCTCATCTATGTCTCTGGATAATGTTTTTAATAGAGTTTTTGTATATTAAAAAAATCTTTGTCCACGCTAAGGGTTCATGAGACCCAAGGACCATTTGCGGCCCTTGGAGTGATTTTGTGCAGGCAATGACCATGACTGCAATTTAAGAATAATGTAATTTTATAATTATTGTTTTTTAGTCATTTTTAGTTTTGACAACAAAACAGATGAAAAAATATTCTCAAAATGAACAATATTAAATATAATACAAACTTTTGGCTATAATTAATCTCATAGTTTTTGTTTTTATTTCATGGTACAAAGAACCGCAGATCTTTACTGACTTTTACCAAAAAAATAGACTTTTGGAAAATCATTCATAAAAATTCTCTAAATAAAGTAAATGCTTTCAAAGAGGAAAAAATGCAGTTTATGTATTGATGAATAGAAGGAAATTAGAGAGTTTTACAGGACTGTAAAGTGGTCTAATCTAATTAAAGTTCATTATTAGTGTCACATTCAATATCTGTTTTAGCGATGGACAGCTGTATTATTATTTTTAGTACTTCAATCAGCCTTTTGGGTCAACCATGGTACAAAAAACTGATCAACCTTCTTTATAGTGACTGTTTTTAAAGAGCAGTCATATTATGCTTTTGTTTCTGAGAATGGACTAAAATGAACTTTGCAAGCACAGGAAAATTAGCAAACAAACAATAGGTCCATAGGAAATAGGGGAAAAAATAAAAAAAAATAAAAAAACAAGGTACATTTTTATGAGGCTAATTTAAAACTCCGTCTCCATCAAAATTAATCAACTTCTGTCCTTTCTCCAAGATGTTGTTTATTTTGTTGTGATTAAAGTAAAATGTATAAAGCACCTTCATCTTGACAGTTTTGGCTCACACATGAAAAAGTTTGGACTCTCTTGGTCCAGACGATTCTAATAAAATGGCTGAAATACCAGTTCCTCACCGTTA
This sequence comes from Garcialebias charrua, assembly GCA_038048925.1. NCBI lineage: Eukaryota > Metazoa > Chordata > Actinopteri > Cyprinodontiformes > Rivulidae > Garcialebias > Garcialebias charrua. Next base: position 17,351 of record JBBPBX010042936.1, on the reverse strand, counting down.
GGTAGAGACAACGTCCACATTAATGACAACTACCGTAAATGAAAGGTTTATGATGTCCCCAAAACAATCATAGCTGGGTTTATTTTTTGATCCTGTTTCCATTTTCCATCCACTTTCTGCCTTTTCACCTCATCTCTAAGGCTGAGTCAGGTCACTATATGGGGGAAGCTCATTTCAGCCACCTGCATTCAGAATTTTAGTCGTGATACAAACCTCACAGCCTCAGGTGAAGATCTGAACACAGATGGGTTAGTAAATCAAGAGTACTGCTTTTCAGCTCAACACTTTCTTCACCACAAAAGACCGGAGCAACACCTTCATTACTGCAGAAAATGCCCACGCCTGTTGATCTGTGTTCCCCTCCATCCTACTGTAACTTGTGAACAAGACATCCAAATACATGAGCTCCTCCTCTTGAGGTGTTGACAATTTCCTCTCAGTTATGAACGTTTTAAGAACCCAATCAAAGTTTCTGGAGGGTGAGGTCAAGACAAACCTAGAAACACCAGTAAAAACAGCTTCATTGTTGTTTTACTTTCTAGGCACAAAGTCATTTATTTGTGCAATAGGTATACGTTTCTAAAAAGCTATCTCCATTCTACTTGAAACCATCAAAACCTAAATATTTCTCATCAAAACCCCTGTCTGTGTGTGGATGAGAAATACAAACAGCAGAAATTTTGATTGGAAAAATATTTAGGATATGAAATAAATTGTGTTTCATGTTAAAATGCAGTGTGAAAGCTTATTACAGATGAACTTGCTGAAACCCAGAAATTATCTTAAAATATGCTGAAATGTAACTGAAATGGAAGAAAAAGCCTAATTTAACAGAAAAAGTGGAAAGAACACATTGAATTACAGGTAGGTTTAAATAAGCAGAAATGGACACAGAAATCAGGAATTTAGCTAAAAAAAGACTGAAATTAGCACAAAAAAAAAACAGAAAAAAAAGAAGAAAAAAAAACAGCTGCAAACTAGCTAAAAAGGCAGAAAGCAGCTTAAACTACCAGAAGGAAACAGAAAGAGCTTAAATGAGCTAAAAAATTGTGGAATTAGCTGAAAATGCTAAAATTTGCATAAAACAGCCAAATAGTGGCTGCAATAGCAGAAAAAGCTGAAAAGAGCATAAAGAGGTTAATTAGACTCAAAGTAGCAGAAAGTACAACGACAAACTTGAAATGATCTGAAAACAAGCTGAAATTGGCTAAATAATACTAAAAAGGTAGCTGAAAAGATAAAACAAGCTTAAAGCAGAAGAAAGCAGAACATACATGTTTGCATAATTATCATAAAAAAGAAGAAATGAGCACAAAACAGTGGAAATTCTCTGAAAAAAGTTTAAATTAGCAAAAGCGAGAAAAACAGCTGAAAAGTAGCTAAAAAAGGAGAAAGAAGCTTAAATTGTCAGAAGGAAGTGAAGAGAGCACATTTTTTAAATAGGCTGAAAAAAGCTGAGCGCAAAAATTGTGGAATTACTGAAAATGCTAAAATTAGCATAAAACAGCTAAATAGTGGTTGCGATAGCAGAAAAAGTTGAAAGGAGCATAATGAGGTTAATTAGGCTCAAAGTAGCAGAAA